>JARQOD010005443.1:0-47973 GCA_033576555.1 Oophaga sylvatica
CCATGAGGACGGGTGTCGCTTCTTATGTCTCAGCGACCGGGGCAGACAGCGGGATTTGGGGTGCTGCTGACGGTGCTGCGGTTTTTGCAGGAACGGGTGCCCTCCAACGTCAACCGGATCACATTGCAAGGGCTCCTCTACTATAACGGGTGCCTCACCTTCCGGTACAGACACTTCAGGTAAGAGGGATTGGCGCCGCTCCAAGTTTATTTTTAGGGCACGCCAGCTGGCTTCCATCCTGGCGACCTCCTCCCGATGCCGGGCCAGGCCTCTCAGGGTATCCTCCGCTTCTTGCAGCGTAGGAGGGTTTACAGGCCGGGTGCCCAACGGTGATTCCGTGGCGATCGGGTCGCTTCCGTGGGGGGAGAGCTCTGACTGCTCCATCCCTTCCCACTTCTGCTCGTCGTGTCCATTAGCCATCTCTGCCAAGTCACATGTGTCATATCTGGAGAGGGCCCCTCTTTTGTAGGGAGGCGGGACCTTCTCACACTGAGGAGGATGAGGAGGCGGAACTCCAGAGCTGTGGGGCACGATGTTACATTGCAGTAACATTTACAGTGGGCGGCCATCGTTTTCACGCCACTGAGTGAGTGACACCCACGAAGAGCACGCCCTTCTTCTTCACCAGTGCCTCGTCGTGACGCAGATATGGCGGTAAAATGGCAAATACATTATCTGATGATTTTAGCAATTCTCAAGCACAAAACCAGTGCAATTCAGGCACACAGGACTCGCTTATAGCGAGCTACAGAATCCTGTTCGTGACGCCCAAGTTGAGTCGCACAGAGCCAGAGGTTTTCGGGGTACTCGGCACCGAGCCCGTCGACTTCTATGGGGTATGTCACGTCTTTACCCGGCAATTGAATTAGAGTCGATTTTACTATGTAGAAGTGTATAAACTATAAATATATGTATATATATATGTCACAATGACATGTATATATATATATATATGTATTCTATGTGTGTATATTTTGTGTTTACAACGAAAGAAAGGGTTTTTTTTTGTTGCGATATTTTGTTCCCATAGACTTACATGGGACTTCCGGTATCGAAATCGGATATCGACGATATTTAGTGCTATCGGGGATACAATTTCGATACGATATTTTTAGATATCGAGCAATATCGCTCAACACTAGTTGGGACCCCTCTATTTTTGATAACCAACCTTGCTAAAGATGACAGCTTGGGAATGCAGCCCCCAGCTGTCAATCTTCCCTGGCTGGAACCCATGCCATTTTTTATAAATTATTTATTTATAGCGCAGGTGTCGGCTGATGAATACGCCCAGCAGTAGTCCCATCAGCCCATGCCAGTGACCGAAGGTAAACTTTATACCTCTGTTCACAGCTGCGGGCTTATATTGCCATTTGACTGCATGGGAACTGCGGGTCTCTGACTGGCAGTAATGATTTTACCGCCGATCAGAAGCACTGTTTGCCATGCTGTCTTGTACATGACAGCTTGGCAAACACTGGATGTTCGGGCCTTCCATTCGAGTGAATGGGGTCTGGGATCAGGTTCGGGTCTGGTTACTGTTCTGGTACTCGGACATGAACTTTTTTTTAACTGTTTGGCCGAACCCGCTGGACCCAAACATCCAGATGTCTGCCCATCTCTAGTTTTAAAGAAGCACTCCCATTAAAGTTTTTATCCTATTTATATATTGAAAGCATCACAATTAGTGTTGAGCATTACGATACCGCAAGTATCGGGTATCGGCCGATATTCGCTGTATCGGAATTCCGATACTTAGTTCCGATATTTTTCCTATATCGTATACCGGAATCGGAAGTTCCCATAATTCTTTGAGAGGCAATGTGATTTTAGTCAGCCAATGAGGAATCCTACGAAGTGTGGGCACATCCTGTACTGCTGCGGTCATCTTAACTAATGGCATGGCTGTGATTGGCTGCTGAAATTATGTCAGAATGCACTATAAAAGGCGCCGCCGCCATTTTAGCGTCACTGTGCTGTGAACTCAGTTAGGGACAGAACGCTGCTCTGCTGACTCAGAGGGACAGTTAGAGATTGCGATTTTGCGTACTTTGCTTTAGGCAGGCTAATTTACCAACCGCTGTGTAAAGCTTCCTTTTGCCTTGCAGTGTTGTTTTAACAGCTCTGTGCAAGGTGTGTGTGTGAGAGTGCAGGTGACGCTGCAGTTTGCTCTGCATCCAACGCTGTCTGTAGGCATCTGCACGTGTCACTCACAGACTCTTTTTTTTTTTCTTTAGTGTAATTCTAGCTGCTCCATTCAATAGAAATTATAGTGTGATGCGCTTCCATCCGTAAACAATACATTGGTTGCAAACACTGTAGAAGTACAGAAAGGAGCCTTTCACAGATAGTGAACAGTTGTGTTTCAGTGTTCACTGCAGTCTGTGAGGTATTTTTTATTTTTTTTTTAAATGCAGATCACGCTCCAGTTACTTCTTCAACTAATGCTGCGTGTACTCTACTGAGTGTCTGTCACTGGCTCATCCTTGTCATTTTTCTAAAATTGGTGCTGCTTTATTCTATTTTCAATTTACTAAAATCTATTAGTGTGACGCTCTTCCATCAAAATACAATACATTGCTTGCAAACATAATAGAAGTCCACAAAAAGGCCTTTCACAGCAAGTGAACAGTTGTGTTCAGTGTTCACTCTAGTCTGAGGTTTAAATTTTTGGTAGGAGTGTAGATCCCGCTCCACTTACTTCAACCACCGCTGCGTGTACTCTGCTGAGTGTCTGTCACTGGCTCATCCTTGTCATTTTTCTAAAATTGGTGCTGCTTTATTCTATTTTCAATTTACTAAAATCTATTAGTGTGACGCTCTTCCATCAAAATACAATACATTGCTTGCAAACATAATAGAAGTCCACAAAAAGGCCTTTCACAGCAAGTGAACAGTTGTGTTCAGTGTTCACTCTAGTCTGAGGTTTAAATTTTTGGTAGGAGTGTAGATCCCGCTCCACTTACTTCAACCACCGCTGCGTGTACTCTGCTGAGTGTCTGTCACTGGCTCATCCTTGTCATTTTTCTAAAATTGGTGCTGCTTTATTCTATTTTCAATTTACTAAAATCTATTAGTGTGACGCTCTTCCATCAAAATACAATACATTGCTTGCAAACATAATAGAAGTCCACAAAAAGGCCTTTCACAGCAAGTGAACAGTTGTGTTCAGTGTTCACTCTAGTCTGAGGTTTAAATTTTTGGTAGGAGTGTAGATCCCGCTCCACTTACTTCAACCACCGCTGCGTGTACTCTGCTGAGTGTCTGTCACTGGCTCATCCTTGTCATTTTTCTAAAATTGGTGCTGCTACATTCTATTTCAAATAATTCAAATCTATTACTGTGACGTGCTTCCATCCGTATACAATACATTGGTTTCAAACACTATAGAAGTACACAAAGGGGCCTTTCACAGCTAGTGAACATGGGTTTTTAATTTTGAACTAAAATATGTATTTTTTCAAATGACACAAATATAAGTAATGTTGAAGAGGAATAGTCCTACATCCATTGTTTGCACAATATTACAGGTGTACATCACGTCCCTTAATCAACAATGTATTATTATATTTACTTGTATGCTTTTATTTAAAAACCAAGAACACAGAAGGATAACCTTCGCACTGCAGCTGTTGTCAAAGTTCAACCCACATTATGCACTTCCAACATTGCAGCATTTGAGGCATGATGTCAGTTGGATTTGTCAAAGTTATGAAGTGAGAAGGTTCACCATCAGTACCCTATAGCATAAGTATGCTTTTGTGTTAGCATTTGTGTTAGATATGTGGATATCTGCCATAATATATCACAATTATTTAGTTACAGATTTGTTACCAACACTAATCATTGAATGGTTTTAAATGTGACGTTTGACTTGTTTACTGCTTAGAAATAAGGGTGTAGCCTGATATCTATGTGTAGCACTAGCCACTTTAACATGTCATGTTTTTTTCAACATGTGTAGCTAGGTAGCAGTAATTTTTGCCGGACACACAGCAGGGGAACAGCAGGCGTTACTGAACCCCACAAACACATCATCGATTGTTTTGATCTGTGCATCCAACACTTCTGAGCCCAGGGTCAAGGAGGGTGTAGGCTGAGGCCTAGTATGAGATGTTTGAACTTTAATTTTAACTTTAATTTGGAGTTAGCAGCATTAATTTTTGTCAGACACACTGCAGGGGAACAGAAGGCGTTACTGAACCCCACTATCACTATAGCTTGTGTATTGGTCTGTGGACACGACACTTCTGAGCAGCAACTGGCAGTGTTGTAGCCCAGGGAGTATAGTTCAGGTGGTAGAAAGATGAACATAACAGGAGACATGGAAAACGTTGCCAACCAGTTAGTTAATCTGAAACCGGACAGGCAAATTCAGGCGAGATTCATGCCTAGTTCATTTTCAGAAAAGTAAGCCGTTCTACATTATCGGAGGAGAGTCGCATGCAACGGTCTGTTAGTACACCACCTGCAGCAGTAAAGACACGCTCCGATAATACACTGGCAGCAGGGCAAGCCAGCACCTCCAATGCATACTGGCTAAGCTCTGGCCATGTATCCAGCTTAGAGACAACAAACTTGAATGGGAAAGAGCCATCTGGGAGTACACTGAGAGGGCAAGACATGTAGTCTGTCACCATCTTACGGAAATGTTGCCTCCTGCTGACTGAGCCGTCTCGGATGGTGTAGACATTGGTGGCGCTGCCACAAAACTTCGCCACATTTGGAACATACTGTTCTTGCCCTGTGCAGAGGCGGTGCTTGTGCTCCCTCTTGTTGCAGAGCTGTCTCCACTGCCTCGACGCACAGAGCTGCTTTGTAAAGCAGTAGCAGCAGCAGTGCTCTCGGCTGGAATGGAGAACATTATGGATTGCACCAGTGTGTCTTGGTACTTCCGCATTTTACGCTCCCGGTTCAACGGTGTGATGAGGCTTTGTAAGTTGTCCCGGTAGCGAGGGTCTAGGAGGGTGTACAGCCAATAATCAGTCGTGGTGTGAATGTGTTCGATGCGGCGGTCGTTTCTCAGGCACTGCAGCATGAAATCAACCATGTGCTGCAGACTCCCAACTGGCCAAGAAACGTTGTCCCCTACAAGAGGCGTCATCTCTGCCTGCTGTGCATCACCCCACCCTTGGTCTACATACTGACTAGAGCATTGTCTACCTCCCTCTGGAGCGATGTCTTCCTCCTCCATTGACTCCTCCTCATCCTCCTCACAAAGTCCTTCAAATACATAAAAATTTACAAAATTTAAAACTCAAAATTTAAAAACATTGTATCATAATTCTGTAACATCACTTTATGGAAACACAATAGCATTACAAAAGGATAGACAAAAACTGTACATTATGTGCTTTGTAAATACATTAAAAGTTTGGAATGGTTATGAAAATATAGACAGCGACTCTGGAGGTTCAATTGTTGATACAGCATGGTACTTTGAAAGTCCTCCAGCCCTTTGTGAGGAACCACGTTGCGCTGACTGTCCAGAAGGTGATGGAATTTGTGACTCCTCATCCTCCACCTCTTCCAAAACCTCATGCCTTAGTGCTTGCCCGTGTTTTTTGAAGCAGGCAGATAAGGGGGACAGTCAGGCTGACTAGTGCATCATCTGCACTCGCCATCCGCGTTGACTCATCAAACGCACGCAAAACGTGGCAGATGTCCTTCATAGAGTCCTTCGCCACTCATTACACTGGCTGCCCATTCATTATAGGATCCAATTCTAATTACTGGTTCTCACCAACAAAGCTCTCCACAGTGCAGCACCCCCCTACATCTCCTCCCTCATTTATATTTATCGGCCTAACCGACTGCTGCACTCTGCAAACGACCTTCGACTAACCTCTGCACTAATCCGTACCTCCCACTCCCAACTCCAAGACTTCTCCCGCGCTGCGCCAATCCTCTGGAATGCTGTACCCCAAGAAATTAGGACTATCCGCAATTTGGATGGTTTCAGGCGCTCCCTCAAAACACATTTGTTCACAGTGGCCTATCACATTCACTAATCAAAGTCATTCTATGTGTAAGTCTGTGTGTGTAGCCCATTCACTATCTCCATGCATCCCTCACTCCCTTAAAATGGCTGGACCATCATTCTAAAAACACCATTGTATATAAACACCTGTACTTTGTATCTCCCCCACCTCATTGTAGATTGTAAGCTTTCACCAGCAGGGGCGGCTGATTTAGCTTTAATTATTGTATTGTTAACGTTGTTACTTATGACTTTTGTTTTTGAAACTGTTAAACTGTAAAGCACTGCGGAATATTATGGCGCTATATAAATAAAGAATATTATTATTATTATAGAGGCCCACTCAGTAGTGGTGAAGTGTGAACGGCTGCTGCTCACACAACCGCTCCAACATATGTAACGAGGAATTCCACCTGGTGGGTACGTCACATATGATGCATGTTCATGAAGGCGAAATCTGCGTTGCAGAGCTGCAATCAGCGATCTGGCCATGCTGAAACATCGCAAGTGAGCGCACTCTAGGCAGACCTTGTGCAGCAGTGCATCAAGATCCGGATAGTCCCTCAAAAAACTCTGCACGGCCAAGTTGAGCACATATGACAGACATGCTATGTGAGTGAGGTTGCCAAGGCCCAGAGCTGCCACCAGATTTCGGCCATTGTCACACACTACCAAGCCTGCCTGTAGATTCGCTTCCAAAAACCACAACGTCGCTCTCCTGCTTTATGGCATTACAGAGCTCCTGCGCTGTGTGGCTAAGATTCCCCATGGAAATTAATTTCAGGACGGCCTGTTGACATTTGGACACGGCTGTGCTCATATCGGTCGCAACAGGTAAACGTTCACGGGTCCATGTGGAGGTAGACCGTGACGGCTCCTGCAGCGATGATTCTGAGGAACTGGAGTAGGAGGAGGAGTCAATGTGTACAGACTTGATTACTGCAATCCTTGGAGTTGGCAGAACACGTACAGCGACACTCGCAAGATCAGTACCCGGCTACACAACATTGACCAATGGGCAGTGAGGGAAAGGTATTGTCCCTGGCCATGGGTGTTAGAAGCCTCTTGTTAGGTTTTGTTTCAGTTTGCTGGTCACATGACCTTTTTCCCTATTTAGTCTGGCTCCGCCCTTCTGACTTTGCTTGACTTCATTGTATTATCTACTGTTAAGCTAGCCGGGTGCTTAGGTGCCTTAATCAGTCAGTTTTGCTTGATGTTAGGATCGCAAAGTATTTTTTTTTCTGTTTAATTATCCATGCTACAATTTATGTTAGGAGGTGTCCACCTTTTCTCCCAGTCCCTAGATCTTGTAGGGATTCCTCCCTCGCAACTATAGGTCTTCGTTCACACTAGATGAGGACTTTAGCGGGTCTGGTCGCAGGATCAGGTTCCCCGTTACATCGTAGGGATTCAGCTTAGTTGTATTGTAGGGACAGAATTCCCTTCTTTCCTTACTGGTTGTAGCAGATCATAACAATGGGTACTGGTCCACGCATCGGTGGTCAGGTGGACCTTGCTACTGAGGGCGTTTAGTAGCGCATGTTTAATTTTTCCCTCAACATGCTTTTGCAGACCAGAGACGACTTGCCTGCTGAAATGAAATCGGCTTGGCACATTGTATTGTGGGACTGACAATGATATTCAGTTACGGAAACTGTCTGTCTCCACCAGCCTGAATGACAGCATTTCAAGGGACAGGAGTTTTGCAATGCCAGCATTCAGAGCCTGTGCTCGTGCATGGTTTGCGGAGTATGGCCGTCTTTTATCCCATGCCTGTGCTACCGATGGCTGTTTTGTGGCCTG
Source organism: Oophaga sylvatica (assembly GCA_033576555.1). Taxonomy (NCBI): domain Eukaryota; kingdom Metazoa; phylum Chordata; class Amphibia; order Anura; family Dendrobatidae; genus Oophaga; species Oophaga sylvatica. The sequence continues at coordinate 7,784 of JARQOD010005443.1, forward strand.
GGAGTGTGAGGATGACAGGGAACTTGCTGCTGTGTGTGGAATAACACTTTGTCTCTGGACAACAGTGGCCGAGGTTCTTCCATGGCGATCGTGTGAGGAAGCAGAACCAGCTGTGTGTGAGCTCGATGAAGAGGCTTCAACACAACCTGAAGATGTAGGTGCTGCTGTAGGTTGGCCTACATCTCCAGTGTGTCTTTGTAACTCAACTACGTGCTTTGTCCGCACATGTTTCCACATATTTGTGGTATTGAGGTGACTGACACTTTTAGCTATTTTTAATTTTTGATTACACAGCTTGCATTTGACATAGCAAATATCATGTGCAAGTGTGTGAAAAAAGGACCACGCAGTGCAAGTCCTGGGAGTGCACGTTTTGACTTTTGGAAGACAACTGCTCCGAACAGGTGCCAAACTGGAGGTTACAGGCAACCGAGTCTGCAGCCTAACTCTCCCTCCTGTTTGTACCGTTGGGGCAATGTCTTCCTCTATCTTCCTTCTATCACTAACCACTTCTCTAGGCCTCTCCCAGCTTTCAACCAAAGTACTGGTTCTCAGCCACAAAGCTATCCACAGTGCAGCACCCCTCCTACATCTCCTCCCTCATTTCTATCTATCGGCCTAACCGACTGCTGCGCTCTGCAAACGACTTTCGACTAACCTCTGCACTAATATGTACCTCCCACTCCCGACTCCAAGACTTCTCCCGCGCTACGCCAATCCTCTGGAATGCTGTACCCCAAGAAATTAGTACTATCCAGAATTTGCATGGTTTCAGGCGCTCCCTCAAAACACATTTGTTCAGAGCGGCCTGTCACATTCACTAATCAAAGTCATTCTATGTATTCTGTGTAAGTGTGATGTGTGTGTGTGTCTCTAGCCCATTCACTATCTCCATCCCTCAGTCCCTTAAGATGGCTGGACCATCATTGTAAATGCACCATTGTATATAAACACCTATACTTTGTATCTCCCCCACCTCATTGTACATTGTAAGCTGTCACGAGCAGGGGCGACTTATTTAGCTTAAATTATTGTATTGTTAACGTTGTTACTTATGACTTGTGTTCTTAAACTGCAAAACTGTAAAGCGATGCGTAATATGATGGCGCTATATAAATTAATATTATTATTATTAGGATTCCTCTGAGCTGCTCCCACCACCTTCCTGTTCCTCACGCCATGTTGGGTCTTGGACCTCATCATCTCCACTACCCTCTGCCAACACCTGCTGCTGTTGGGTGGTCCGGCCAGCACCATGCTCAACAGAAACTGGCACCTGAGTCTCATCATCATCAGATGCGTTCTGCGGTGTGCTGACCATCGGCACTGTCTCACCCGCCTCTTCAGATTCAGAGAGACACAGCTGTTGCGCATCACTGCATACTCCCTCTTCTTCACATTACAGAATGCTGCTTGGCTGGGCCCCTGTTTGCAAGCCAATAGATTCTGAGAACAGAAGCAGACACTCAGCTGGCTCCTGTATAGAACTCTCTGACTGCCTGGGCAATTTGACAGGCGGTGAAGAGACAGATGGTTGCTCAACAGTGCTGTGGTCCTGAGAGGAGGTGGAAGCAATTGAAGTCGATGCATTGGCTGACATCCAACCAACAACGGCTTCAATTTGTTCTTCCCGCAGCAGGGGGTTACTCCGAGCTCCTACAAAAGTGTGCATAAAGGAACGCTCACGGGGAAAACTGGTGGATGCTGTGTCACTGGGGGCCGCAGCAGCCACAGAATCCCCACGTCCTCTCCCTGAAGAAACTCCACGGCCACGACCACGTGCCTTACTCCCTGCCTTCTTCATCTGGTAGATTGATAAAGAAAGTCTGAAAAGTTATAAGGCCTAAGTGTGGTTATTCCGCAGAGACTGCAGTGAACACTGCACACAACTGTTCAGTAGGTGTGAAAGGCCCCTTTGTGTACTTCTATAGTGTTTGCAACAAATGTATTGTATACGGATGGAAGCGCGTCACACTAATAGATTTTATTTATTTGTAATAGAATGGATCAGCAACAATTAGAGAAAAATTTCAAGGATGTGCCAGTGACACACGCTCAGCAGACTACAACCAGCAGTGGTTGAAGAACTAACTGGAGCGTGATCTGCACTCCAAAAAGGAAAACCTCAGACTACAGTGAGCACTGCACACAACTGTTCACTACCCAACGCGTCTCAGCAGGAAGGCAGTCTGTGCGTCAAAACAAAGGCGCAAGCATACATCCACTTACCCTGTTTATAAAGCTATATAAAAAAAATTATGTAGTAGTGACGCACACTTTATTGAGGTACAGTATTACATCGCCATTCACCATCTGTGGCTATGCAGTCTCATCTATATATACCTTATCATCCGTTGTCATGCTTGCAAGTCGACAGTCAGGCATAAATAGCAATTTTCACTATGCACTATGCACTTTTTAAAGGTTATGTTTGTTAATAAAAATGATTATTGCCACATATTATGAGTATTACATGATGGAAATTGTATAATTTTGTATAAACTGTTTAGTGACATTATTCAGCAAATGTAACATTTTAGTAATGTCACAGATAACTTGTAATGCTGATGATGTTTTGAAGTCAGACATTCATTGTCTATACAATAAAAATGGTGTACATACTGTTACTTATCCATCATTAATGGATTCAGATATGTACTTGTATGCTTTTATGTACAACCGTATAGCAGATTCCTTAACTAATTTATTTTGTGGTTTGCATTGCTGTTCAACATGTTAATGTATGTGTTTATGTTTGTCAATTCTTTATTTATCTAGATATTAGTTTAAATGAAATCATCATCTTATGGTAGTAAAGGTTATCTTTCTCTTGTTTGAAGTATAGACATTTAAAATTGACAGGTAACAAGGAAATTACTTGATCTAGTATTTAAACATCCTCCTTGACCCTGGGCTCCAACACCGCCAGTTGTTGCCTGTAAGTGCTGTTAGCACAGTCAAAACTTGCTCCTGTGTTACTGGGGTTCAGTAATGTCAGCTGTTCCCCTGCTGTGTGTACGTCAAAAAGTCCTGCTGCCTCCACCCTGTTCTCTTCTCATCCCTGGGCTCCAACACCGCCAGTTGTTGCTCGGAAGTGCTGTTAGCACAGTCAACACTTGCTCCTGTGTTACTGGGGTTCAGTAATGTCAGCTGTTCCCCTGCTGTGTGTACGTCAAAAAGTCCTGCTGTCTCCACCCTGTTCTCTTCTCATCCCTGGGCTCCAACACCGCCAGTTGTTGCTCGGAAGTGCTGTTAGCACAGTCAACACTTGCTCCTGTGTTACTGGGGTTCAGTAATGTCAGCTGGTCCTCGGTTGTGCCATTGGCTCTTTTCCTTCTGCTGCCCCTCCGGGTTCCAGTAACGTCAGCTGGTTCTCCGCAGTGCCTTTGGCCTAGGTGCCTCCATCTCGGTATCCGAGTTCCAGCAACGTCTGCTGGTCCTTGGTAGTGCTTTGGAGCACAGGTACCTCCTGCTTAGTAACCGTGTCCCAGTAACGTCAGCTGGTCCTCGGTTGTGCCATTGGCTCTTTTCCTTCTGCTGTCCCTCCGGGTTCCAGTAACGTCAGCTGGTTCTCCGCAGTGCCTTTGGCCTAGGTGCCTCCATCTCGGTATCCGAGTTCCAGCAACGTCTGCTGGTCCTTGGTAGTGCTTTGGAGCACAGGTACCTCCTGCTTAGTAACCGTGTCCCAGTAACGTCAGCTGGTCCTCGGTTGTGCCATTGGCTCTTTTCCTTCTGCTGCCCCTCCGGGTTCCAGCACAGTCAGCTGGTCCTCGTTACTTGCATTGGCTCTTGTACTTCTGCTACATTTACAAAATGAAGATTTTTTAAATGTTTATTTGGGTAATCACTCTGGATCTCCAACAATGAAGACGACGACCCTGATGACCACCCCGAAGAAGATGACGACCACAAGGACGACGAGCATCAAGCCAACCAGCCTAAACACCATCACAAAGAAGAAATAAAAGATTACCCAACAGGACTAAGAAGGTTAAGACAAACTACAAGATACAGAACAAGAGACTTAAGAACAATAAGCAGAAGATCAAAAAGCAGAATAACATGAAGTATAAGACCAAAATGAAGAGCAAAATATATGCTCTAGATTATAAGCAGAAGAAGACTAAGCAGTGTATGGGGGTGAGTCCGTTCCTCCTCGTGGTGCCCCTGGAAAATGCCTGCTGCTGCAGGCTAAACTGAACACGGACAAATACTGTTGTAATTTAAATCTTTTGTGACAGCAAGAACGGAAGGATGAAAAATTCATACTTTGACAGATTACAAGTACAGGAATCTCTGTCACAAATAATATGATGAAGAAGATGAAGAAGTAGAATATGAAGAAGAATAATAGTTTAATAAGAAGAATATGAGTAATGTTAACAAAAAGATGAATAGCAAGAAGTTTAAGAAGAAGATAAAGAAGGTGAAGATGAAGAATAATTTGATGAAAAAGATGATGCTGCTGAAGATTATGAAGGAGAAAGTGTGTCAAAAGTTAAAAAGGTGAAGAGCATGGAAGTTGTGAAATATACATATTTGCCAAAATAGAAAAAACGTTAACAACATTGTCAATTTCTTCGTCAATCCGAACATCTTTAAAAAAATAAATATTTATGCTATTCCATTTGATTAGGTTAAACATCTATGCCTTTAATGTCTCCTCAACCTTCCCCAATACATTCTACATTACTCTTTGTTGTTTTCCTTCATGTACAATTAACCAACAAGGCAAGAATGGGTTTTTTTTAACTCCGATATTTTGTTCCCATAGACTTACATTGGATTTCCGGGATCGGTATCAGGTATCGCCGATATTTTTTGGGTATCGGCGATACCATTCCGATTCCGATACTTTTGGATATCGGAAAGTATCGCTCAACTCTAATCACAATGCTATATATATATATATAGTATACAGTACAGACCAAAAGTTTGGACACACCTTCTCATTTAAAGATTTTTCTATATTTTCATGACTATGAAAATTGTAAATTCACACTGAAGGCATCAAAACTATGAATTAACACATATGGATTTATATACTTAACAAAAAAGTGTGAAACAACTGAAAATATGTCTTATATTCTAGGTTCTTCAAAGAAGCCACCTTTTGCTTTGATGACTGCTTTGCACACTCTTGGCATTCTCTTGATGAGCTTCAAGAGGTAGTCACCGGAAATGGTCTTCCAACAATCTTGAAGGAGTTCCCAGAGATGCTTAGCACTTGTTGGCCCTTTTGCCTTCACTCTGCGGACCAGCTCACCCCAAACCATCTCGATTGGGTTCAGGTCTGGTGACTGTGGAGGCCTGGTTATCTGGCGTAGCACCCCAGCACTCTCCTTCTTAGTCAAATAGCCCTTACACAGCCTGGAGGTGTGTTTGGGGTCATTGTCCTATTGAAAGATAAATGATGGTCCAACTAAATGCAAACCGGATGGAATAGCATGCCGCTGCAAGATGCTGTGGTAGCCATGTGGTTCAGTATGCCTTCAATTTTGAATAAATCCCCAATGGTGTCACCAGCAAAGCACCCCCACACCATCACACCTCCTCCTCAGCATGGGCTTCACAGTGGGAACCAGGCATGTAGAGTCCATCGGTTTACCTTTTCTGCATCGCACAAAGACATGGTGTCATGACCCAGGACGGGGTTTTGTCTTTGCCCCGTCCTGGTCAGACTGGGGTTAATGGTTTCAGCCTCTCTCTGGCAGAGGGCGGCTATTTAGTTGCCAATTGACCTAGGTCTGGTGTCAGTTATACTCCTGCCCTCGGCTGAGTTAGTTGACCTCCTGTGTGCCTGTGCCTTGTGCCTGATCTTGTTGCTTGTTTGGTTTTGACCCGGTCCGTCTCTTCGTTGTGAGTTTGTCTACTGTCTTGGTACTGTGTATTTGCCCGTTCTGGTTTTCTGATCCCTTGGCTACGTTCTGGTTATTCTCTGCCTGCTCCACTTGTGCTGCGTTGCTCCCTCTGTGTATGACCTGGCTATCCTGACTATCCATTTTGTATATGCCCCTTGGTAACTCTGTCCCGTAGTTACCCTTCTAGGAGTTTTCCTTCTGCTCATAGCTCTCTGGAGCTTAGGCCACGCCCATCAGCAGTCACGTGCTTAAGGTCCTCTGGCCTGAAACAATCTCTGTCTGTTACTGCCTTCTCTGAGAGACCTGTGGCCGGCGCCGCCCCTTGGCAGTCACGTGCTTAGGGTCCTGTTAGTCTGAAGCACGCATCTTCACCGCTACTGCCCTGCTCCACAGGTATCTTTGAGTGCAGTCTGTCTTACTCAGGACACGCGCACTGGCTCAGTGAGCAAGTGCAGTGCGGTGTTCGTGATATTATAACTGACCGCTACTTTTTTTTTTTTTTCTCCTGTGTGTATTATGGATCCTATGTATGCCCTTTCTGAGCAGGTAAAGCACCTGACTCAGATGTCTCAGAGACTGAATGAGGAACAACGAGCTCTGTCTCAGTCTCAGCAGCTGATGGCTGACACTGTGCAGGGGGCTTTATCATCTGGTGCTCATGGGACAGGGGTTCAAGATGTTACATTAGTTTCCCCAGAGCCCCCGGTTAAATTACCAGATACCTTTTCCGGAGATAGAAAGGAATTTAGAGTTTTCAAAGAGGGCTGTAAGCTTTTTTTTTCTTTAAGACCGCACTCATTTGGGGATGAAAGTCAGAGGGTGGGGGTCATTATGTCTCTGTTAAGGGGAGCCCCCCAGGCTTGGGCTTTTTCCCTTCCTACCACTGCCCCTGAGAGAATGACTGTGGATGCATTTTTTGAGGCCCTGGGGCATATTTATGATGAGCCTGATCGAGTGCTGATGGCTGAGGACATGGTGATGAGTGTATGTCAGGGGAAGCACTCAGCCGAGTGGTTTTGCTCAGAGTTCAGACGCTGGGCTGCTGAGGTCTGTTGGGATGATGCCGCCCTCCGGGGCTTGTTCCGTAGAGGCCTGTCTGAACGTCTGAAAGATGCCTTGGCACGTCACCCTCCACCTGATTCTCTGGAGGACGCCATGACGCAGGCCGTCCGAATGGATCGCAGGCTGCGGGCGAGAGGTGTGATGCAGGTTGAGACACCATTTTTCTCCAGTGGAAGGGGAGCCAGTCCTGTATTGGAGTCCATGGAGATGGGAGCCATCGACCTCAAAGAGAAAGAAAGGAGACGGAGGCGTTTAGAAAAGCTGTGTTTTTACTGCGGTGATCCTGGACATTGGAAAAAGAACTGTCCCTCCTGCCCACCGACTAACAAGCGACTGAGTCTGGGTGATCATCGTGGAGGTCACTCAGACTCTCACGTACCCTTTCCTTCATTTTCTAAGATACTGTTAAAGGTGGAACTTGGTGTGAAGAACTGCTTTTTCCTTACTTCAGCTTTTGTGGACTGTGGGTCATCCTTGAACCTGATTGACTCCAAGCTGGTGGCCAGCTGTAGATTAGGGACAGTTAGGTTGGAGACTCCTATAAAAATAATGGCCATTGATTCTACACCTCTCACCAAGGACGGTGTCCATTTTGTCTCTGAAGAATTCACCCTCAGGGTGGGGGCCCTTCACCAGGAGCGTATGTCATGTTTTGTTTTGGATAACCTCTCTGCTGGCCTGGTGTTAGGGTTTCCCTGGTTGCAATGGCATAACCCGATTATTGACTGGGATTCCCGTGATATTGTTAAATGGGGATCTAATTGTTCTGAAAGATGTCTTGCTACTGTGTCTGTGTTGTCCGTTGGTCTGGAAGGTATTCCGGAGTACCTGAAGGACTATGCGGACGTTTTCTCTGAAAAAGAGGCTGAAGTTTTACCACCACACCACCCATTTGATTGTGCCATTGACCTGGTTCCAGGTACTAAATTGCCCAAGGCCCGCTTGTATAACCTCTCGGGTCCCGAGCGGGCTGCTATGAAAGAATACATTTCCGAGAGCCTTCGTAAGGGACACATTCGTCCTTCTGTTTCCCCCATGACGGCGGGGTTCTTTTTCGTTAAGAAAAAAGACAGTGGTTTGCGCCCATGCCTCGATTTTCGAGAGTTAAATAAGATAACTGTGAGAAATACTTACCCCCTCCCACTTTTTCCTGATTTGTACAACCAGTTGTCTGGGGCTAAGTGGTTTTCGAAATTGGATCTGCGGGGGGCATATAACCTTATCCGGGTCCGGGAGGGGGATGAGTGGAAGACTGCTTTTCTCACTACTGAAGGGTTGTTTGAAAACTTGGTCATGCCTTTCGGTCTGACCAACGCACCAGCAGTCTTCCAAAATTTTATTAATCATGTGTTCTCTGACTTTATTGGGCACTTTATGGTTGTGTATTTGGATGACATTCTTATCTACTCGCCTGATAAATAAACTCACATTGATCATCTTCGGGCAGTTCTCCAAAGGCTCCGGGAGAACTGTCTCTTTGCTAAGCTAGAGAAATGTTCATTCTTCGTTCAGGAACTGTCATTTCTGGGGTTCATTGTGTCTGCTGAGGGGTATCGCATGGATCCTAATAAGGTGCAGGCCATTGTTGATTGGGTACAACCTCGTGATTTGAAGGCTCTGCAGCGTTTCTTAGGATTCACAAATTACTATCGCAAGTTTATAAGGGGGTTCTCGCAGGTAGTTAAACCTCTCACAGATCTGACTCAAAAGGGGGCTGATGTCAAGAATTGGTCAGCCGCAGCGGTGGCGGCGTTTCAGTTCTTAAAAAAATGTTTCATGTCTGCTCCGGTTCTTATTCAACCGGACCCGTCTGAACCATTTATTGTTGAGGTGGACGCCTCGGAGGTGGGGGTGGGGCAGTGTTGTCCCAGGGACCCGCCACTTTGACTAATTTGAGACCCTGTGCCTTTTTCTCTAAGAAATTCTCTCCTGCGGAGAGAAACTATGATGTTGGGAATCGAAAACTTCTGGCCGTGAAGTTGGCCTTTGAAGAATGGAGGCATTTTTTGGAGGGTGCTGTCCATCCTATTACCGTGGTTACGGACCACAAGAACCTAGCTTACATTGAGTCTGCTAAAAGGTTGACTCCTAGACAGGCAAGATGGTCGCTTTTTTTTCCAGATTCCAGTTCTCCATCACTTTTCGGCCAGGATCCAAAAATGTCAAGGCTGATGCCTTGTCACGCAGTCTGGATCCGGTGTCTCCCCCGAACCTCCATCCTCCATTATTCAGCCTGGGGTGGTGGTGGCAGTTGTTTCTGCTGGGTTGGAGCAGGAGATTCGGGAAGCTCAGTCTCTTGCCCCTCATGCTAAGCCAGTGGATAAACTTTTTGTACCAGTTCAATTTCGTCTCAGGGTCCTTCGGGAATTCCACGACTCAGTTCTGGGTGGACATCCTGGAATCTCGGCTACCCGGAGGGCCATCTCTAGGATATTCTGATGGTCTTCTTTAGCCTCTGATGTTGGGGAATTTGTGTCTGCTTGTGGGGTATGTGCCCGTGCGAAACCCCCCATAACCGGCCGACCGGGGAATTGGTGCCACTGCCAATTCCTGATAGACCATGGACCCATTTGTCCATGGATTTTATCACCAACCTTCCTCCTTCCAAGGGTAATACCGTCATTTGGGTAGTGGTGGACAGGTTTAGTAAACAAGCACATTTTGTACCCTTGTCGGCTTTACCTAATGCAGAAACGTTGTCCAGATTGTTTGTTGAGCATGTGGTGCGGTTGCATGGGGTACCCTTGAATGTGGTGTCTGATAGGGGGGTACAATTTGTTTCCAGATTTTGGAGGGCATTTTGTAAGAGGTTGGGTATTGATCTGTCTTTTTCATCCGCTTATCATCCAGAGACTAATGGGCAGACTGAGCGGACCAATCAGTCTTTAGAGCAAATCCTGCGTTTCCTGACCTCAGCCCGACAGGATGATTGGTGTACTGCGTTACCTTTGGCTGAGTTCGCGTTTAACAACCGCACTAACCAGTCTACGGGCACATCTCCCTTTTTCTGCAATTATGGGTTTCATCCACATTTTGGGGAGTTCTCCCGTTTGGACTCTGGGTGTCCTGGGGACGGATGGGACAATACAGCGGTTGGGGGAGTTATGGCAGGAGGTCCAAAGGAACATTACGAAGGCTCAATTAAAATTTAAGTTTTTTGCTGACAAAAAACGGTCTGTGGGGCCGGTGTTCCAGGTTGGGGATAAGGTATGGTTATCTACTAGGAATATAAGGCTCAAGGTCCCCTCTGCGAAACTTGGACCTAAATTTATTGGTCCTTATGAAATTACGGAAGCAGTTAACCCGGTGGCATTTCGGTTGCGTCTCCCTCCGTCTTTACGGATTCCCAACGTTTTCCATAGGGCCCTTTTGAAACCTGTGGGGTCCTGTAGGGAAGGATCGTTGTCTTCCCCACCACCGGTTTTGGTAGATGGGCAGTCTGAGTACGAGGTGGAACGAATTCTTGACTCTAGGTTTGTCCGTCGTGCTCTTCAGTATCTGATACATTGGAAAGGCTACGGTCCAGAGGACCGGTCGTGGGTTCCTGCCCGATCTGTTCATGCGGATCAGTTGGTCGGGCCTTTCATGCCAGGTGTCCTGAGAAACCCGGGGGTCCGGTGGCCCCCCGTTGAGAGGGGGGTACTGTCATGACCCAGGACGGGGTTTTGTCTTTGCCCCATCCTGGTCAGACTGGGGTTAATGGTTTCAGCCTCTCTCTGGCAGAGGGCGGCTATTTAGTTGCCAATTGACCTAGGTCTGGTGTCAGTTATACTCCTGCCCTCGGCTGAGTTAGTTGACCTCCTGTGTGCCTGTGCCTTGTGCCTGATCTTGTTGCTTGTTTGGTTTTGACCCGGTCCGTCTCTTCGTTGTGAGTTTGTCTACTGTCTTGGTACTGTGTATTTGCCCGTTCTGGTTTTCTGATCCCTTGGCTACGTTCTGGTTATTCTCTGCCTGCTCCACTTGTACTGCGTTGCTCCCTCTGTGTATGACCTGGCTATCCTGACTATCCGTTTTGTCTATGCCCCTTGGTAACTCTCTCCCGTAGTTACCCTTCTAGGAGTTTTCCTTCTGCTCATAGCTCTCTGGAGCTTAGGCCACGCCCATCAGCAGTCACGTGCTTAAGGTCCTCTGACCTGAAACAATCTCTGTCTGTTACTGCCTTCTCTGAGAGACCTGTGGCCGGCGCCGCCCCTTGGCAGTCATGTGCTTAGGGTCCTGTTAGTCTGAAGCACGCATCTTCACCGCTACTGCCCCGCTCCACAGGTATCTTTGAGTGCAGTCTGTCTTACTCAGGACACGCGCACTGGCTCAGTGAGCAAGTGCAGTGCGGTGTTCGTGATACATGGTGGTTGGAACCAAAGATCTCAAATTTGGACTCATCAGACCAAAGCACAGATTTCCACTGGTCTAATGTCCATTCCTTGTGTTCTTTAGCCCAAACAAGTCTCTTCTGCTTGTTGCCTGTCCTTAGAAGTGGTTTGCTAGCAGCTATTTTACCATGAAGGCCTGCTGCACAAAGTTTCCTCTTAACAGTTGTTGTAGAGATGTGTCGGCTGCTAGAAACTCTGTGTGGCATTGACCTGGTCTCTAATCTGAGTTGCTGTAAACCTGCGATTTCTGAGGTTCGTGACTGGGATAAATTTATCCTCAGAAGCAGAGGTGACTCTTGGTCTTCCTTTCCTCGGGCGGTCCTCATGTGAGCCAGTTTCTTGATGGTTTTTGCAATTGCACTTGGGGACACGTTCAAAGTTTTCCCAATTTTTCGGACTGATTGACTTTCATTTATTAAAGTAATGATGGCCACTCATTTTTCTTTACTTAGCTGCTTTTTTCTTGCCATAATACAAATTCTAACAGTCTATTCAGTTGGACTATCAGCTGTGTATCCACCAGAGTTCTGCACAACACAACTGATGGTCCCAACCCCATTTATAAGGCCAGAAATCCCACTTTTTAAACCTAACAGGGCACACCAGTGAAGTGAAAAACCGTTTCCGGTGACTATCTCTTGAAGCTCATCAAGAGAATTCCAAGAGTGTGCAAAGCAGTCATCAAAGCAAAAGGTGGCTACTTTGAAGAACCTAGAATATAAGACATAATTTCAGTTGTTACACACTTTTTTGTAAGTATATAATTCCACATGTGTTAATTCATAGTTTTGATGCCTTCAGTGTGAATTTATAAATTTCATTAGTCATGAAAATACAGAAAAATCTTTAAATGACAATGTGTGTCCAAACTTTTGGTCTGTACTGTACCTCAGTTACAGCATTTTAGTAACACAATTTTCTTGTTTTATTCTTGAAGCAGTGCAACAATGAGGTGTGTCCAAACTTTTGGTCTGTACTGTATATATATATATATATATATATATATAGGATTGTGGACTTACAATTGCTAATTTTCCATTTCTACCCAGCTAATTCTTCTCTTTTCTTTGCTCTATATACAGTGGGGAAGAAAAGAGTATTTGATCCCTTGCTGATTTTGTAAGTTTGCCCACTGACAAATACATGAACAGTCTATAATTTTAAGGGTAGGTTCATTTTAACATTGAGAGATAGAATATCAAAAATAAAATCTTTAAAATCATATTGTATAAATTCTATAAATTTATTTGTATTTTGCAGTGGGAAATAAGTATTTGATCCCCTACCAACCATTAAGAGTTCTGGCTCCTACAGACCAGTTAGACGCTCCTAATCAACTTGTTACCTGCATTAAAGACAGCTGTCTTACATAGTAATCTTTATAAAAGACTCCTGTCCACATACTCAATTAATCAGTCAGATTCTAACCTCTACAACACGGGCAAGACCAAAGAGCTTTGTAAGCACCTCAGGGACAAGATCATAGACCTGCACATAGCTGGAATTGTCTACAAAACCATAAGTAAGATGTTGGGTGAGAAGGAGACAATTGTTGGTGCAATAGTAAGAAAATGGAAGAAATACAAAATGAATGTTATTATTATTTATTATTATAGCGCCATTTATTCCATGGCGCTTTACATGTGAGGAGGGGTATACATAATAAATACAAGCACAGTATTATTAAACAATACAAGTCACGACTGGTACAGGATGAGAGAGGACCCTGTCCACGAGGGCTCACAATCTACAAGGGATGGGTGAGGATATAGTAGGCGAGGGTAGAGCTGGTCGTGCAGCAGTTTGGTGGATCGGTGGTTACTGCAGGTTGTAGGCTTGTCGGAAGAGGTAGGTCTTCAGGTTCTTTTTGAAGGTTGCTATGGTAGGCGAGAGCCTGATATGTTGTGGTAGAGAGTTCCAGAGTAGGGGGAATGCGCTGGAGAAATCTTGTATGCGATTGTGGGAAGAGGAGATAAGCGGGGAGGAGAGAAGGAGATCTTGTGAGGATCGGAGGTTGCGTGCAGATAAGTACCGGGAGATGAAGTCACTGATGTATGGAGGACTCAGGTTGTGGATGGCTTTGTATGTCATGATTAGGGTTTTGAACTGGAGTCTTTGGGTAATGGGGAGCCAGGGCAGGGATTGACCGAGGGGAGAGGCCGGGGAATAGCGGGGGGACAGGTGGATTATTCAGGCAGCAGAGTTTAGAATAGATTGGAGGGGTGCGAGAGTGTTAGAGGGGAGGCCACAAAGCAGGAGGTTGCAGTAGTCAAGGCAGGAGATGATGAGGGCATGGACTATGGTTTTTGCAGATTCTTGGTTGAGGAATGTACGGATCCGTGAAATATTTTTGAGTTGAAGTCGGCAGGAAGTGGAAAGGGCTTGGTTATGTGGCTTACAAGAGAGATCTGTGTCAAGGATAACGCTGAGGCAGCGAGCTTGTGTGACTGGAGAGAGTGGGCAGTCGTTTATTTTAATGGATAGGTTTGTTGAGTGGTTTCCTGAGATGGGGAAAGATGATGAAATCTGTTTTGTCCATATTAAGTTTTAGAAATCTAGCGGAGAAGAAGGATGAAAGCGCGGACAGACATTAAAGGATTCTGTTTAGTAGGGAGGTGATATCTGTTCCAGAGATGTAGATCTGGGTGTCATCAGCATAGAGGTGATATGGAAAGCCGTGAGATTCTATGAGCTGTCTGAGGCCGAAGGTGTAAATGGAGAAGTGCAAGGGCCCTAGGACTGAACCTTGCAGGACTCCGATGGATAGGGGACGTGGTGAGGAGATGGTGTGCGAGTGGGAGACGCTGAATGTCCCGTCTGTTAGGTATGACGCAATCCAAGATAGGGCCAAGTCTGTGATACCAAGAGATGAGAGGGTCTGTAGTAATAGGGAATGGTCCACTGTGTCAAAGGCAGAGTACAGGTTCAGGAGGAGAAGGACAGAGTAGTGTCGCTTGGTCTTGGCGGTTAATAGGTCATTAGTGACCTTAGTTAGGGCAGTTTCAGTGGAGTGGTGTGGCCGGAAGCCAGATTGTAAGTGGTCAAGGTGGGAGCAAGAAGTGAGGTGGGAGGACAGTTCAAGATGGACGTGTTGTTCCAGTAGTTTTGAGGCATAGGGGAGAAGTGATATAGGGCGATTGCTAGATACAGAGGATGGATCAAGAGAGGGCTTTTTGAGGATAGGTGTGTGATTGAGGCATGTTTAAAGCTTGAGGGAAAACACCAATTGTTAATGATAGGTTGAAGAGATGGGTTAGGGTTGGGATGAAGACTGTGGTGAGATTTGGGATCAAGTGGGATGGCATTGGGTCAAGTGCACAGGTAGTGAGATGTGATCTTGGACACCATGCATTGATCTTGGGCACCATGACATTGATCTTGGGCACCATGCAAAAACACCTTCCTTGATCATGAGGAAAGTGAGAGATCAGCCTAAAACTACATGGGGTGAACTAATTAATGATCTCAAGGCAGCTGGGACCACAGTCACCAAGAAAACCATTGGTAACACATCATGCCATAAAGTTTTAAAATCCTACAGTGCCTGCAAGGTCCCCCTGCTCAACAAGGCACATGTGCAAGTCCATCTGAAGTTTGCCAATGAACACCTGGTTGATTCTGTGAGTGATTGGGAGAAGGTGCTGTGGTCAGATGAGACAAAAATTGAGGTCTTTGGCATTAACCATTCTCCCCAGCCATCTCACCTTTCCCTCAGAACTGTTCCTCCACATACAATCCTTTTTACCAAGACACACACGGCCACATCATGGCTTATCCTGCTCTCACCTTCTAACGCTCTGTCTGCTACTCCTCATCGCTGGCGATGTATCCCCAAATCCTGGCCCTCCTCAACACATCCCCACACTCATTTGTAACACCCTGCCACGATCTTCCACACGTTTTTGCAACCCTGTCAACCTCATACCTATCCATCCACACCCCCCTCCCCAGTCCCCCTACCCGGAGCACTATGGAACGCACGCTCCGTCTGCAATAAACTGTCATTTTTCCACGACCTCTTTATCACCAACAAACTCTCCTTCCTTGCCATCACTGAAACCTGGCTCACTCCCTCTGACTCAGCCTCTCCAGCTGCGCTTTCCTATGGCGGATTTCATCTTTCTCACACCCCTCGCCCCAGCAACAAACGTGGTGGAGGAGTTGGCTTATTCCTGTCTGATACCTGCTCCTTTACCCCTATTCAAATTCCACCCTCCGCTGCTATTCCCTCGTTCGAAGTGCACTCCGTCCGCATCTATTCCCCTCCAACCTCCAACTGGCTGTCATCTACCGCCCTCCGGAACTAGCCATCTCCACCTTTCTCGACCACTTCACCACCTGGCTACTCCATTTCCTCTCTGCTGACATCCCCACCATCATCATGGGCGATTTCAACATCCCCATTGACACTTCCACCCCGGCTACCTTTAAACTTCTTTCGCTCACAGCTTCCCTCGGCCTCACTCAATGGTCCTCTGCGGCCACTCACAAAGGCGGTCACACGCTGGACCTTATCTTCACCCGTCTCTGTTCCCTCACTAATCTCACTAACTCCCCACTCCCCCTGTCTGACCACAACCTACTGACATTCTCTTCCCTCTCCTCTGTTAGTACGAATCCCCCACTCTACAAACTCACCCACCCTCGCAGAAATCTCAAACACCTCAATTTACAATCGCTCTCTGAGTCCCTCCTCCCTCTCACAGACATAGCCTCACTTAATGACACAGATGCTGCTGCCACATTTTATAACACCACAATAAAAACCACACTTGATTCGGCCGCCCCCCTCACGCAGAGCAAAAACTCGTACAATCAACAGGCAGCCCTGGCTGACCGGCCTGACCAAAGATCTGAGACGGGCTTCCAGGGTTACCGAGCGGAGATGGAAGAGAACCCATTCTACAGAGCACTTCAACGCATACAAGCAGTCCCTTGCCAGCTTCAAGTCCACGCTCTCTGCCGCAAAACAAACTTACTTTGCATCTCTCATATCCTCCCTGTCTCACAACCCTAAACAGCTCTTCAACACTTTCAATTCTCTACTCTGTCCCACAGCACTCCTCCCTCTCCTCTCATTTCTGTTGAAGACTTTGCCTCCTTCTTTAAGAAAAAGATTGATACTATCAGAGAAGGCTTTGGCCCACAGCCCCCAATGCCCCTCTTAGCCACTCAGCCCTGTTCTTCCAAAACCAGCTTCACCACCATGACAGAAGATCAGCTCTCCACTCTCCTGTCACGATCACACCTCACCACTTGCGCGCTTGACCCACTCCCGTCCCACCTCATCCCTAACTTTGCCACAGTCTTCATCCCTACTCTCACACACCTATTCAACCTTTCACTTACAAATGGTGTCTTTCCTTCATCCTTCAAACATGCTTCAATCACACCGATCCTCAAAAAGCCCTCCCTCGACCCATCCTCTGCGTCTAGCTATCGCCCGATATCTCTTCTCCCCTACGCCTCAAAACTACTGGAACAGCATGTATATCTTGAACTGTCCTCCCACCTTTCCTCCTGTTCCCTCTTTGACCGGTTACAATCAGGCTTTCGACCGCATCACTCAACTGAAACTGCCCTAACTAAAGTCACTAACAACCTGCTAACCGCCAAGAGCAAGCGACACTACTCTGTCCTCTTTCTCCTGGAACTGTCTTCTGCCTTTGACACCGTGGACCATTCCCTCCTGCTACAGATTCTCTCATCTCTTGGCATCACAGACTTGGCCCTATCCTGGATCTCATCATACCTAACAGACCGAACATTTAGTGTCTCCCTCTCACACACCACCTCCTCACCTCGCCCCCTGTCTGTCGGTGTTCCTCAAGGCTCAGTCCTAGGACCCCTACTCTTCTCCATCTACACCTTCGGCCTGGGACAGCTCATAGAATCCCACGGCTTGCAATATCACCTCTACGCCGATGACACGCAGATCTACCTATCTGGACCTGACCACACCTCCCTACTGACCAAAATCCCACAGTGTCTGTCTGCTATCTCAGCCTTCTTTTCTGCTCGCTTTCTCAAACTGAACATGGACAAAACAGAATTCATCATCTTTCCCCCACCTCATTCTACCCCTCCACCAGACCTATCCATCAATGTTAATGGCTGCTCGCTTTCCCCAGTCCCACATGCTCGGTGCTTTGGGTTGATCATTGACTCTGCCCTCTCTTTCAAACCACATATCCAAGCCCTCGACACCTCCTGCCGCCTCAAACTCAAAAATATTTCCCGGATCCGCTCATTCCTCAACCATGAAACCACAAAAACACTAGTGCACGCCCTTATCATCTCCCGCCTCGACTACTGCAACCTCCTACTGTCTGGCCTCCCCTCTAGCACTCTGGCACCACTCCAGTCCATCCTACACTCTGCTGCACGACTAATCCACCTGTCTTCCCCTATTCCCCAGCCTCCCCCCTATGCCAGGCCCTTCACTGGCTTCCTATTGCCCAGAGGCTCCAGTTCAAAACCTTAACCATGACATACAAAGCCATCCACAACCTTTCTCCTCCATACATCTGTGACATGGTCTCCCGCTACCTACCTACAAGCAACCTTCGATCCTCTCAAGATCTCCTTCTCGACTCCCCCCTCATCTCTTCTTCCCACAACCGCATACAAGACTTCTCCGGGCTTCCCCCATACTCTGGAACTCCCTGCCGCAAAACATCAGACTTTCACCAACAACGGAGACCTTCAAGAAAAACCTGAAGACCCACCTGTTCCGACAAGCCTACAACCTGCAATGATCCTCAGTGTACTGAACCATCGCACGACCAGCTCTACCCTTTCCTAGTGTATTCTCACCCATCCCCGCAGACTGTGAGCCCTCGCGGGCAGGGTCCTCTCTCCTTCTGTACTTGTGTGTTCCTTGTCTAGCACATGTTTATTGTACCTGTCTATATTTTTCGCTTTTCATATGTAAAGCGCCATGGAATAAATGGCGCTATAAAAATGTATAATAATAATAATAATAATAATAATTACCTCAACTCGCCGTGTTTGGAGGAAGAGAAATGCTGCCTATGACCCAAAGAACACTATCCCCACTGTCAAGCATGGAGGTGGAAACATTATGTTTTGGTGGTGTAAATCTGCTAAGGGAAAAGGACTGCTTCACTGCATCAATGGGAGAATGGGTGGAGCCATGTACCGTCAATTCACAAGTGACAACCTCCTTCCCTCCGCCAGGACATTAAAAATGGGTCGTGACTGGGTATTCCAGCAAGACAAAGACTCAAAACATACAGCCAAGGCAGCAAAGGAGTTGCTCAAAAAGAAACACATTAACCCCTTTCTGACATTGGATGTACTATTCCGTCCATGTGACCTAGGACTTAATGCCCAGGGACGGAATAGTACTTCATGTGAGATCAGCCGTGCTCACAGCTGACACCTAGCACTAAGTGCAAGGAGCGGTCACAGACCACTCTCGGCACTTTAACCCCTGGAACACTGCCATCAAACATGATTGCAGCGTTCCGGAGCCAGCACAGGGGCTGACAGCCCCTCTGCCTTTGGACTGGAGACCCCGCGGCACGCCATGGAGTCCCGATCGCTGCCCTGGAGACCCGATGTCAACATGATGACATCCGGGTCTACAGAGCAGTGAAACTTCCTGACATGGGCAGTGCATGTCAGGAAGTCTCACAGGTTAGTGCACAGAAGCTGCCGCACTGACAGCTTCTGTAGCATGCAAATGCTGCTTCATCTGCATGCTATAGAAGCAATCAGCCTGCACAAAATTATTGTCCCATAGTGGGACAAAGTGTAAAAGTAAGAATTAAATACAAATATATATTTTTTAAATACTTGTAAAAATATTTTAAAAAAATAATAATAAAAAATCAATATTTATTCTATCACTAAATAAATATTTGAATAAAAAAATCTAAACAAAAAAAGTACACATATTTGGTATCTCCGCATCCGTAACGACCCGACCTATAAAACTGTCCCACTAGTTAACCCCTTTAATGAATACCATAAAAAAACAAGGCAAAAAACAATGTTTTATTATCATACCGCCGAACAAAAAGTGTAATAACACGAGATCAAAAAGATGGATATAAATAAACATGGTACCGCTGAAAACATCATCTTGTCTCACAAAAAATGAGCCACTATACAGCATCATCAGTGAAAAAATAAAAAAGTTATAGCTGTCAGAATAAAGTGATGCAAAAATAATTATATTTTCTATAAAATAGTTTTTATTATATAAAAGCTCCAAAACATAAAAAAATGAGGTATCTTTCTAATCATACTGACCTGAAGAATAAAACTGCCTTATCAATTTTACCATAGTAGGAGAATGATGGTGTGCACACAGTCTAAATAAGCGAGGTGCAATTGTAACGGAACAAGTACTAACGTATAGGGATATGTAAAACACTGCACTCTCTACGGGAATTCTATGCAAAATAGTAAGAATTTATTAATACAATCAACAAATTAGGGAGCACAACAATGATATAGGCGACATATAAATCATTTGACGTTTCGACTCTCCCGATCTTAATCATAAGTCGCTGAAATTTAGTGATTCAGAGGAAGAATATAGGTAATTGAGAATCTGTGATACGGTAAGCAAAAATGTGGCCAACAATATATGCTCAGGTGAAAATTAGAACCTGAATAATTGCAATTAGACGATTGGAACCATATGAGAAATGACCAGGAAAATAATGGACCTGGAGTGGAGGGTATCCGAGCGGCGCTACTGCGCCTTGCTCTGAGGTGGCGCGGGAGCGCCGCTCGGATTCCCTCCACTCCAGGTCCATTATTTTCCTGGTCATTTCTCATATGGTTCCAATCGTCTAATTGCAATTATTCAGGTTCTAATTTTCACCTGAGCACATATTGTTGGCCAATACTCAGGACAAACTGTAAAACAACTTTTGGGGTCCAATTTCTCCTGCTACCCTTGTTAAAATAAAACAAATTGGATCTGAATAAATTTTTTGTGAAAAAAAGTTAAATGTTCATTTTTTTTAGCAAAATGTTCAGAATTGAGAGTCCTCAGTAGTTGATACCTTTTAATGGCTAACTGAAAAGATGATACCATCTTTTCAGCTAGCCATTAAAAGGTATCAACCACTGAGGACTCTCAATTCTGAATATTTTTCTATCTACTGGCTAACACAGTACAAAGATATACATTTTATTTAAAACATTCCAAAAATTCATGTGAAGCACCTGAAGGGTTAATAAACTTCTTGAATGTGGTTTTGAGCACTTTGAGGAGTACAGTTTTTAGAATGGTGTCACTTTTGGGTATTTTCTATCATATAAACCCTTCAAAGTGACTTCAAATGTGATGTGGTCCCTAAAAAAAAATGGTGTTGTAAAAATGACAAATCACTGGTCAACTTTTAGCCCTTATAACTTCCTAACAAAAAAAAAAATTTGGTTCCAAAAGTGTGCTGATGTAAAGTAGACATGTGGGAAATGTTATTTATTAACTATTTTGTGCGATATAACACTCTGATTTAACCCCTCTCTGCCATCAGACGTACTATTCCGTCCATGTGACCCTGGACCTTATTCCCATGGACGGAATAGTACGTCATGGGCGATCAGCTGCGCTCCCGGGGGGAGCGCAGCTGATCGCCGCCGGGTGTCAGCTGATTATCACAGCTGACACCCGTGACTGTGTGTCAGGAGCGGTCACGGACCGCTCCCGGCACATTAACCCCTGGCACACCGCGATCAAACATGATCGCGGTGTATCCGGGGCACAGGGGAGGATCGCGATGTGCCGCGTTGTTCCGAGGGTCCGTCCTCCCTCCAGGTCCCCGGATCCAAGATGGCGCCGGGGTCCTGCAGGGAGGCGGCTTCCTCAGTGCCTGCTGAGAGCAGGCGCTGGGGAAGCCTGCAGCAGTGCCAGAGCGATCGCTGGTGTGACAGAGTGCTGTGCACACTGTCACACAAGCGATCTGCTAAAATACAGTGATGTGCCACCCTGGGACAAAGTATAAAAGTAAAAAAAATAAAAATAAAAAGTGGTAAAAAAAAAATCATAAAAAAAAAAAAAATATTCCCCATTAAATTCATTCTTTCCTGTAAATAAAAAAAACAAAACAATAGAAGTACACATATTTGGTATCGCCGCGTCCGTAACGACCCCCCCTATAAAACTGTCCCACTAGTTAACCCCTTTAATGAACCCCTTAAAAAAAAAAAAGAAACGAAGCAAAAAATCAATGCTTTGTCATCATACGCTGAACAAAAAGTGGAATAACACGCGATCAAAAAGACCGAGATAAATAACCATGGTACCGCTGAAAACGTCATCTTGTCCCGCAAAAAAACGAGCTGTCATACAGCATCATCAGCGAAAAAATAAAAAAGTAATAGCTCGCAGAATAAAGCGATGCAAAAATAATAATTTTTTATATAAAATTGTTTTCATGCTATAAAAGCACCAAAACATAAAAAAATGATATAAATAAGGTATCACGTAATCGTACTGACCCGAAGAATAAAACTGCTTTATCAATTTTACCACACGCTGAACGGTACAAACGCCTCCCCCAAAAGAAATTCATGAATTGCTGATTTTTGTTCATTCTAACCTCCCAAAAATCGAAATAAAAAGCGATCAAAAAATGTCACGTGCTCAAAAATGGTACCAATAAAAACGTCAACCTCGTCCTGCAAAAAATAAGACCTCACATGACTCTGTGGGCCAAAATATGCAAAAATTATAGCTCTCAAAATGTGGTGATGCAAAAAAACTATTTTTTGCAATAAAAAGCGTCTTTTAGCGTGACAGCTGCCAATCATAAAAACCCGCTATAAATAGTAAATCAAACCCCCCTTTATCACCCCCTTAGTTAGGGAAAAATAATAAAATTAAAAAAATGTATTTATTTCCATTTTCCCGTTAGGGTTAGGGTTGCGGCTAAAGTTAGGGTTAGGGTTGGCGCTAACGTTAGGATTAGGATTAGGGTTGGGATTACGGTTAGGGGTGTGTTAGGGTTAGGTTTGTGGTTAGGGTTGGGACTAGGGTTAGGGGTGTGTTGGGGTTAGGGTTGGAGTTAGAATTGGGGGGTTTCCGCTGTTTAGGCACATCAGGGGCTCTCCAAATGTGACATGGCGTCTGATCTCAATTCCAGCCAATTCTGCGTTGAAAAAGTCAAACGGTGCTCCTTCACTTCTGAGCTCTGCCATGCGCCCAAACAGTAGTTTACTCCCGCATATGGGGTATCAGCGTACTCTGGACCACAAAAGTTATTGTGCAATTTGTCCTATTTCTTCTGTTACCCTTGGGAAAATAAAAAACTGGGGGCGACAAAATCATTTTTGTAAAAAAAAAATGATTTTTTTGTTTTTACGGCTGTATGTTATAAAACTTCTGTGAAGCACTTGGAGCTTCATAGCGCTCACCACACATCTAGATAAGTTCCTTGTGGGGTCTATTTTCCAAAATGGGGTCACTTGTGGGGGGTTTCCACTGTTTAGGCGCATCAGGGGCTCTCCAAATGCGACATGACGCCCCCAGACCATTCCATCAAAGTCTGCAATCCAAAACGTCACTACTTCCCTTCCGAGCCCCGACGTGCGCCCATACAGTAGTTTACTCCCACATATTGGGTATCAACATACTCAGGACAAATTGGACAACAAATTTTGGGGTCCAATTTCTCCTGTTACCCTTGTGAAAATAAAATATTGGGGGCGAAAAAATCATTTTTGTAAAAAAATAAAGGATTTTTTATTTTTACGGCTGTACGTTATAAACTTCTGTGAAGCACTTCGGGGTTCAAAGTGCTCACCACACATCTAGATAAGTTCCTTGTGGGGTCTATTTTCCAAAATGAGGTCACTTGTGGGGGGTTTCCACTGTTTAGATTCATCAGGGGCTCTCCAAATGCGACATGACTCCCCCAGACCATTCCATCAAAGTCTGCAATCCAAAACGTCACTACTTCCCTTCCGAGCCCCGACGTGCGCCCATACAGTAGTTTACTCCCACATATTGGGTATCAGCGTACTCAGGACAAATTGGACAACAACTTTTGGGGTCCAATTTCTCCTGTTACCCTTGTGAAAATAAAATATTGGGGCGAAAAAAATCATTTTTGTAAAAAAAAAAAGGATTTTTTATTTTTACGGCTGTACGTTATAAACTTCTGTGAAGCACTTCGGGGTTCAAAGTGCTCACCACACATCTAGATAAGTTCCTTGTGGGGTCTATTTTCCAAAATGGGGTCACTTGTGGGGGGTTTCCACTGTTTAGACGCATCAGGGGCTCTCCAAATGCGACATGACTCCCCCAGACCATTCCATCAAAGTCTGCAATCCAAAACGTCACTACTTCCCTTCCGAGCCCCGACGTGCACCCATACAGTAGTTTACTCCCACATATTGGGTATCACCGTACTCAGGACAAATTGGACAAAACTTTTGGGGTCAATTTCTCTGTTACCCTTGTGAAAATAAAATATTGAGGGCGAAAAAATCATTTTTGTAAAAAAAAAAAGGATTTTTTATTTTTACGGCTGTACGTTATAAACTTCTGTGAAGCACTTCGGGGTTCAAAGTGCTCACCACACATCTAGATAAGTTCCTTGTGGGGTCTATTTTCCAAAATGGGGTCACTTGTGGGGGGTTTCCACTGTTTAGGCATATCAGGAGCTCTCCAAACACGACATGGCATCCAGCCAATTCTGCGTTGAAAAAGTCAAACGGCGCTCCTTCCCTTCCAAACTCTGCCATGCACCCAAACAGTGGTTTACTCCCACATATGGGGTTTCAGCGCACTCAGGACAAATTGCACAATAACTTTTGGAGTCTTGTTACCCTTGGGGAAATAAAAATTGGGGTGAAAAAATCAATTTTTTGGAAAAAATATGATTTTTTAATTTTACGGCTCTACGTTATAAACTTGTGTGAAGCACTTGGGGGTTCAAATTGCTCACCAAAGATCTAGATAAGTTCCTTAGGGGGTCTAGTTTCCCAAATGGGGGCACTTGTGGGGGGTTTCCACTGTTTAGGCACAGCAGGGGCTCTCAAATGCAACATGGCGTCCAATCTCAATTCCAGCCAATTTTGGTTGGAAAAAGTCAAATAGTGCTCCTTCCATTCCGAGCTCTGCCATGCGCCCAAACAGTGGTTCCCCCCCACATATGGGGTATCAGCGTACTCAGGACAAATTGGACAACAAATTTTGTGGTCCAATTTCTCCTGTTACCCTTGGAAAAAATAAAAAATTAGTGACTAAGAGATAATTTTTGTGGGAAAAAAATAGGATTTTTTATTTTCATGCTCGGGCATTATAAACTTTTGTGAAGCACTTGGGGGTTCCAAGTGCTCACCAAAGATCTAGATAAGTTCCTTAGGGGTCTAGCTTCCAAAATGGGGTCACTTGTGGGGGGTTTCCACTGTTTAGGCTCATCTGGGGCACTACAAATGGAACATGACCCCCATCAATGTTTTCATTCTAAAACGTTACTGCTTCCTTTTCAAGCCCTGCCGTGCGCCCAAACAGTTCCCCCCCCACATATGGGATATCAGCGTACTCAGGACAAATTGGAAAACAACTTTTGGGGTCCAATTTCCTTGGGAAAAATCAAAAATTTGGGACTAAAAAATCATTTTTGTGGAAAATTGTTTTTTTTTTTTTCACACCCAGGCATTATAAACTTTTGTGAAACACTTTGGGGT
Organism: Oophaga sylvatica; assembly: GCA_033576555.1. NCBI lineage: Eukaryota > Metazoa > Chordata > Amphibia > Anura > Dendrobatidae > Oophaga > Oophaga sylvatica. The sequence goes on from JARQOD010005443.1 coordinate 32,757, forward strand.
TCAAAGTGCTCACAACAGATCTAGATAAGTTCCTTAGGGGGGTCTAGTTTCCAAAATGGTGTCACTTGTGTGGGTTTCCACTGTTTAGGCATATCAGGGGCTCTCCAAACACGACATGGCGTCCAATCTCAATTCCAGCCAATTTTAGTTTGAAAAAGTCAAACGGCGCTCCTTCCCTTACGAGCTCTGCCGTGTGCCCAAACAGTGGTTTTCCCCCACATATGGGGTATTGGCGTATCAGGAGAAATTGCACAACAACTTTATCTGCCCATTTTCTCCTTTTACCCTTGTGAAAATAAAAAAACGTTTGTAAAAGATCATTTTTGTGGCTAAAAAGTTAAATATTAATTTTTTCCTTCCACATTGCTTCAGCTCCTGTGAAGTACCTGAAGGGTTATTAAACTTCTTGAATGTGGTTTTCAGTACCTTGAGGGGTGCAGTTTTTAGAATGGTGTCACTTTTGGGTATTTTCTGCCATATAGACCCCTCAAAGTGACTTCAAATGTGAGGTGGTCCCTAAAAAAATGGCTTTGTAAATTTTGTTGTAAAAATGAGAAATCACTGGTCAACTTTTAACCCTTATAATTTCCTAACAAAAAAAAATTTTGGTTCCAAAATTGTGCTGATGTAAAGTAGACATGTGGGAAATGTTATTTATTAACTATTTTGTGTGACATATCTCTCTGTTTTAAGGGAAAAAAAATTCAAAGTTTGAAAATTGCAAAATTTTCAAAATTTTCGCCATATTTGCTTTTTTTTCAAAAATAAACGCAAGGTATATCGAAGAAATTTTACTTCTAACGTGAAGTACAATATGTCACGAGGAAAACAATCTCAGAATCGCGAAGATCCGTTGAAGCGTTCCAGAGTTATAACCTCATAAAGAGACAGTGGTCAGAATTGTAAAATTGGCCCAGTCATTAACGTGCAAACCACCCTTGGGGGTGAAGGGGTTAAGGGCATAAAAATTAAAATTTAGAAAATTGCTAAATTTTCGCCAAATTTACATTTTTTTCACAAATAAACACAAATTATATCAAATAAGTTTTACCACTTTCGTGAAGTACAGTATGTCATGAAAAAAACATTCTCAGAATCGCCAAGATCCATTATAGCGTTCCAGAGTTATAACCTTATAAAGGGACAGTGGTCAGAATTTTAAAAATTGCCTGGTCATTAACATGCAAACCACCCTTGGGGGTTAAGGGGTTAAGGTCATGGAGTGGCCTAGCCAGGCTCCCGACCTTAATCCCATAGAAATCTTATGGAGGGAGTTGAAGCTCTGAGTTGCTAAGCAACAGCCTCAAAATCTTAATGATTTAGAGATGATCTGCAAAGAGGAGTGGATAAAAATTCCTCTTGACATGTGCGCAAACCTCATCATCAACTATAAAAAATGTTTGACTTCTGTGCTTACCAATAAAGTTTTTGCCACCAAGTATTAGGTCTTGTTTGCCAGAGGGATCAAATACTTATATCCCACTGCAAAATGCAAATAAATTTATATAATGTGATTTTCTGGATTTTAGTTTTGATCTTCTATCTCTCAATGTTAAAATTAACCTACCCCTAAAATTATAGACTGTTCATGTCTTTGTCAGTGGGCAAACTTACAAAATCAGCAAGGGATCAAATACTTATTTCCCCCACTGTAGAAACAGGAAGTTTCTTGTCCCAGCAAAAATCATTTCCCTATTAACCTCCTGACCCAGCTGCTGCCTCCTCTCACTGCCAGAAGCTTTTGTATTGACTTATGACTCATACAGGGAAAATTAACCTCCTGTTTCTACATAGAGCTTATTATTCTTCCTTTCGAAGAGCAACACCTCAACAAGCCTTGTCCCATGACTTAGGATAAAAGCCAATACCAAAATCTCAATTTGCAGACACTGTGTTTCAGAGTACTGCCCCTCATCAGTGCAAAGTGTGAGATCTGATTTGGCTGGGTGAGAGGCGTCTGACCGGAATCCAAGGGGTAACGTTCCTGCTTGCAGATCGCGACACGTGAAGCCTGAGATGCTGAGGTGAGGAGACTTTTAAGATGCAATGCTCTCTGGGAAATATGCAAATTGTTTCTTTAGAGGTGAAGAGGGCTAGAACTTTTGTGCCACTAAAGGAACTAGCAATCCTAAAAGTCATTATCGACTCTCAACGAGCCTTGTCACATGACTTAGGAGGATAAAAGCCAAAACCTTGACATGTTGGGCTTGATGAGTCGCTCTCTGCAAGGAGGAAAATTATCCCTTGGATCCCTGTCAGTAGCCTCTCACCCAGCCAAACCAGATCTCACACTTTGAAGTGATGAAGGGCACTACTCCAAAACACAGTGTCTGCAAATTGAGATTTTGGTTTTGGCTTTTATCCTAAGTCATATGACAAGGCTTGTTAGAGAGTTGAGTACAAGTACACAGTGCCATACAATATGATGACTGCAATATATTAAGAGGATAAAAATTTTGTTGGAAGAAATTGTTCTTCAAGTAATTTATTTTTTGAGAAAAACATGTAAAGCATGTCGTTTTGGAAAGGTGATTCATTCATTTATTTTTGCAGTGGAGCAGACAATAAGCTGTTATTCCTGTAAGTCATTAAAATGCCTAACAAAGGGATTTTGATGGCAGAGAAAGGGAGGGTGAACCTTAGCAGCACTGATGAAGTATCAGTTATTAATAGAACCTCATAACCAGCATAATCAAAGGTGACCTAGCAGGCATCTTAAAAACAGGTAATGCTGACCAAAACTAAAAGGGCATGGATTAAACTTCCAGGAACAGTTTCAATTATTATTTTAATTTTTACTAATGCATGTACATTACTAACATAAACAAATAAAATTTTCATTTGCATTTCCAAGTCATCTGGTTTGAAAAGTGTATACATTTATAGAATTTTAAAATATAAAATAGGACTTAAAGGGAATCTGCAGCAGCACATTTTACTACCCCAAACCAATTACATGGGTGTAGGCTGTAACAGCACAAGATAATCAATGCTTTTATTAAAATAAAATGCTGTTCTATTGCAGAGGAATCCACTGTAGAAATGGTATGCAAATTTGAGCTAGAAGTGCTTTGGTGAGGATGGAGCTCTTCTGTTGCCTTTGCTGCCAGCTCCATATTCAGTCTAACTTTGCTGACCACTAGGTTATTAGGAGGCTGCAGAAGAGCTGTTAATCAGCTAATGGATGGCAGAGGCGGGCTCATTCAGACATCAGTGATTTTTCTTGAATGCAAAAAACAGTCTGATTTTCCCAGTGTTTTTGATCAGAGTGTCATCAGAGTTTGGTCAGTGTCAGTTTTTACCATCAGAGTTTAGTCAGAATTTCATCCATTTTTCTTGGATGAAAAAAACTATGGTGAATTCTGAGGGTGTGTTTCCACCATCCGGATTTCTTCAGTAATTGCTGTGTGTTTGACGCTGTGCGCTGGCGCAGCGTCAAACACCCAGCGTCCAGATGTTACAGCATAGTGGAGCGGATTTCAAGAAATCCCGTCTCCACTATGCTTAAAAACACGCAGGCGGCAGACCTGCGTTAACGGACATGCTGCGCGTCTTTTCAGATCGCAGCATGTCCTATTCCCTTGGGCCACGCTGCGTCGCCGCAAGGGAAATAAGACAGGCCTATGTAGCGCTGCAGTCATTCGGATGTGTTCAATGAATACATCCGGATTCACCGCGCGTTCACTAGGGGGCGGGGCTTTGGGCGGAGCGGACGTTCCGCTCCGTCCAAAGCACTGTGTTTCCTGATGGTGGAAACACAGTCTGAAGCTTCTCTTATCAGTCAATCAAAAATGAACAGTGCATGGATGGCCTCCAAGTGCCTTGCATTTTTGTTTCATAGATGAATAAACTTGCATTGGTTACTTTGGTTACTTAAGTCTCCAAGCTTGTGCAGACCCCTTGGTCTGAGGAAAAAATGATATCTGTATAAAGTACTACCCCATGAACTATCATAGGTAATAATGCTATCCTCAAAAAACACAGATAGCACGAGAAGTACAAGAAAAACTGACATCTATATGCGTCCTTAGGCTGAGAATGGAGCTGGAAGTTGAGGCAGCAGAAGTGCCCAGAACACGTCCTGTCTTATTTTCATATCACCTCAAGAGTGGATTTCTCTGCAACAGAACTGAATTTTTGTTTAATAAAAGGTATGGATTCACAGTACTTTGGTAATCTACACACATATTATCAAATTTGGGCGAGAGGGGGCAGTGAGAAAAATTAGCTGGCTAATTCCATTTAAGAGAAAAACTCTAAAATTGAGGAAAAACAGTGTAAAGAAAGTCTTGGAATATTATTATATGAAGACAGAGATGCCAATCACAAAGAATTCCCATCTTGACCTGTAGGAACAGAAATGGCATGCCACGATGTATGGCAGAATGTATAGTATTGCATTTAGTGCTTTCTATTTAGTGAGGATGACCTTAACAGGTGAAGTAATGCTTATCGCATTTTTCTGACAGATGTGAGATGAGCGCAGCTGACTGGGGAGTCATGAGAAAGATTGCCAAAATGGATAATGTCTGTAATTAATTTATAAATGAAGTCCCCTAGACATTATTTTAATAAGAAAGATGTAACTGATATCTTCAAAGGAAATATGTATGTCTTGTGTTGCTGTATGTCATCCGATAGGATAAAAGACTTCTCCCTCTTAGCACAGCTCCAACTTTTTATTTCTTCCTTGCCAATTACTACAAACAGTTTGTATGTGTTTTCAAAATTAATATCTGTGTACAATTTACAGTTTTATGATTTTTAGACTAATTTTGAAGCCAATATTTAATGGGTAGCAAGCATTAAATTAACTTTATAATAAACATTCTAAATTAAATTTGTCCATGAAGATTTAGAAGATTTTGAAAATCCTGATTATAAAAAGGAAAATTGAATCCTCATTAAATAGCCTAGAAGTGGGGATACATCCCATATCTAACAAATGAACAAAACATGTATAAAGCTGGGATTTTATAAATAGAGGTTTCAGAATTAGCGCCTTTGAAGTAGCTTGGATGTTCCTGTGCAATAGGCTACTCTCTTTTTTTTAAAAAAAGTTTAGATTAGGTTTACATGTATATAGTGCATTCTACCAAGAGTATGCCTCTGAATTGTAAAAACTGTATTCTAATGTGCAAGGTGGTGTACTCATTAACTAACATGGGCAAGATAGTCAAAAAGATCCTTTGATAATGTTTTGTCAGGTTTATATTATATTTTTTGAGGCATACACTGTATATACACATACAACTAAGGGAAGGAAGTGAGTGGGTGCTGTCGTGGACTCTATAAAAGAACATTAGCGGTAAGTAATCCGTTTTTCTCTTTGCCACGACCGCACCCGAGAGATTTTCAGAGACGATCACCTGGGGTGGGGGCCACCGTGCTAAGAACCGATCTACTGAAGACCAAGTCAGAGGAAGAAGACAAGTTTAGCCTGTAGTGACTGTAAAAGGTAGTTGGTTCAGACTCTCATAAAGAATTACGCCATAATGGGATGCAGAATGTCTCTCAAAGTCCATATCCTTGACGCTCATCTTGACAAGTTCAAGGAGAACATGGACGCTTACTTAGAGGAGCAAGGCGAGCGCTTTCATCAAGATATATTGGACTTTGAACGTCATTACCAAGGACAGTATAACGAAAACATGATGGGGGACTACATTTGGGGCTTCTTCGATTAAGCGATTTGCTGTACACTCACAAATCTAGAAAAACTACTCATTTCTGAACCTTTTTGAGTGAGTTTTGATTGTCTTTATCTATTTACCATGCAAGTGTTGTTTTTTATTAGACCGCATGAACGAAAATATAATAATTTCCTTTTTTTGACACAATAAATACAAAATTTTCTGGCCTGTGGTCATAAAATCAAAGTTTGTGCTGAATGTAGTAGTTTTTCCATAGTCTTTAAACATAAGCAGTTGAAATATTACACTTGGAAGCCAGGAACAAAAATTGTGTTACATAGTGTTATTTAATCACTCCTGAGCATCTTCTGTCTTTATTTCTGCAACCCAGTTCCTATGCTTTCATGCATAATGAAGTCGTTTGCTCTTGTTTCCATGTCAAAGCTACAGTTTTTTGGTGGACATCTTCCGATTTTGAAGGAATGTAATCATGTTTCTTTTATCTGCTGCACTAAATTTCCTTTTCTGACCATTCTATATCTGGTCCTTAGTGTTGCCTATTCCTTGCTGCTTCTTCAAAATAGTATGAACAGCACATCATGAAACCCCAATCTGCTTTGAAATCTTTGCCTGAGAGAGTCCTTCCTGATGAAGTTAAACTATCTTGTTGCTGGCTCAGTTTTGCCACGGTGTATGACCCGGGCCGGCTCCAGGTTTTTATGGGCCCCGGGCGAAAGAGTCTCAGTGAGCCCTTTAACACAGACCACTATTCATGATGCACAGATACTGCAGAGAAATATAGGTACAGTACAATACCAAACACTTCTCTTCTTCCATTACATGGCTGATATCTATTGTAAATTGTACAATAGCTCAAAAACCGCCAAATCCTCACAGTGCACAGTACAGACTGGACAGTACAGTCCTCCATACAATATTATGGGCACCAAATAGTCTCCCCCTCATCACCCAAATAATACCCCATGCAGGATGTTACCCCCCATCCCCCATATAATGCTCCATACAGAATACTGTACCACATAAATTTCTCCATACAGGATACTGGTCCCCATATAATGCTCCATACAAAATATAGAGCTCTCCTCTGCACTGTGCTGTGTTCTGCACTGTTAAGGCTCAGGAAAGGGCGCTGTGGAAAGACTCCCCATTATCATCATCATTGCCTGCCCATCATCATCATCATTTCCTCCCCATTATCATCATTGCCTGCCTATCATCATCATCATTGCCACCCCATTATCATCATCATCATCATTGCCTCCCCATCATCATCATCATCATTGCCTCCCCATCATCATCATCATAATTTCCTCCCCAACATCATCATTGCCTGCGCATCATCATCATTGCCTCCCCATCAACATCATCATCATTGCCTCTCCATCATCATCATCACTGCCCTCCCCACACCACCATCACACATACAGCACCACACACAGACAGCACCGCAGCACTCTCTCACATACACACACACACACAAAGCACCGCACTACATACACACACTGATACACACACACAGACACACACACACAGACACACACCTCACATCTCACCTGTCCGGCGTCCACGCTCTCTCTGCTACAGCCGGCCGCTGAATGATGACGTCATTCAGCGGCGCTGCTGTGAGAGGAAGTGCAGGCGCCCACTGGAGCCCAGATCTGCGGCAGCGGAGGCATGGGGAGAGGTACGTATTGCGCCGGCTGCTGCCGGGGCCCTGAGCAAGCGGGGGGTGCCAAGTGGCGGCGCTGGCACTGCTCTCATCCGCTAACGGGCGCCGGGGTGCCCAACGGCAAGTGGGCCCCCCCACCTGCTCAGGGCCCCAGCACTTGCCCGGGTATGCCGGGTGCTGACGCCGGCCCTGTGTATGACCTATGATATGAAACTGTCTTCCACAATCTCACCTTTATAATAATAAACTGAATGTAAACTGTATAAATAGAGACACTATGCAGAGGAAAAATGGCAGTAAATATCAAGACAATAGGAGCTAAAACAATCAAAACAAATTAATGAAACAAAAAGTTTGATATAAGAAATGTCAAGAAAGATTATCTACAAGAGAAAAAAAAAGTAAAGGAAGGCAATACACACAAAAAAGTTAAGGGAAATATAAACACTACTTCCGCTTAAGGTGTATTGGGAATTTGAGTGGGAAAGATATCCCCATACTTATCAATAGTCCAAATCAGCTTCCTCAAGGAGTCTTGATAAGATGACCACGCATTTTTGACTCCTCAAAACATAATAGATGTATTGAAATGTAAAGCAGTATATTTTTAATGAATTTGGTAGGAAAAAAAGATCATTACTCTAGACACATCTGCAACCCTACACAAACTGAAAGCCGAGCAGGCAGCATCGGACTGGAGCACCTTAGGCCCACCAGAGAAAATCATTCTTGGGGCCCACTATGAAGCTACATAGAAATAAATACAAGACCACCAATTGTGTGGTAAAACACGCTAATATAAGGGTATAATATAAGGTAGTACACATCTTAATTATGTAGCAGGGGTTGGGATAGCCCCCTCATAGAATATAATGTAGCCCCCCTCATAGAATATATTGCAGCCTGCTCATAGAATATAAAGTAGCCCCCTCATAGAATATAATGTAGCCTCCCTCATGGAATATAATGCAGCCTCCCACATGGAATATAATGAAGCCCCCCTCATGGAATATAGTGTAGCCCCCCTCATAGAATATAATGCAGCCCCCTCATAGAATACACTGCAGCCCCCTCGTAGAATATAATTCAGCACCTCACAAAATATAATGAAACCCCTCCTAAGGTATAATGCAGCCCCCATAGAATATAATCTAGCACCCTCATAGGGTATAATGCTTCCCACTTCATATAGTATAATGCAGCCCCTCCACAGAATATAATGTAGCCTTCTCAGAGTAAAATGCAACCTCCTCATAAGGTATAATGCAGCCCCCCATAGAATAAACTGTAGCCCCCTCATAGGGCATAATGCAGACCCCCTCATATAGTATGATGTAGCCCCCCCGAATATAATATAGCCCCTGAGAGAATAATGTATCCCCCACACAGAATATATTGCATCTCCCACAGAATATAATGTAGCCCCTTCAAAGTATAATGCAGCCCCCTCATAGGGTATAATGCAGCCCCCTCCACCTCCATCATTCTCCTCATCACCACCTCCATCATTGCCTTCTCACCCACCCCTATCATTACCCATTTCATTGCCCTTTCCACTTCCTCCATCATTGCCTCTCCCCCACCACCCGAATCATCCTTTCCACCACCACCAACATTGCCTTATCCCCCACCACCACATCACTTCTCTTTCCATCACCCACATCATTGCCAATCTCCAATACACATCTCCAATACATGTAGCATCACACACAGCACCGCACCACACCACACACACACACCCGCACACACAAACAGCACCACACACACACAGCACCACACACACAGCATTGCACCATATACATGCACACACGCATACACACAGAAAGACACACAGCACCACTTACCTCTCCGCACGTTCCCGCAGCTGCAGCACATCCCAGCAGCATCTTCCTCTCTGAAACAGCCACGCTGAATGATGACGTCATATTCATTCTCTTTAGCCATGGGGACAATCTCCTGTCTCCATCGGGCAGGTCCCCCTGACTCAGGGGCCCCATAGCTGCTGGGTGTGCTGCTATTAGCGACATGCCACTGGCTGGGTGCCCCTGAAGCCTCCGGTTCTCCGACCCTGCGAGCAGGTGTGCAGATGTAGATTCACTTACATATTTCTCTTCTGTGCATGCACTGTGAAGGCTCCCAGCAGCCACAATTCAACTGATGGATGCTAAAATGGTGTCCTTCTGACTTCCTTTGAGATGATTGCAGCACATTTCTGTGTAAAAATGTTCAACAGACTGATTTACTTTGTAGTATGTGTACATACTTTTTCTGTTAGTGCTATCAAAGTCTGACATATGCTCTATCAGTGGATACTAATAGCAAAAAAGTAAAAAGTGCCCAATAGATGAAATAGGTGTCATGCAATACCCAGAAAGATGATTAAAGTTGTCTTTATTTAGTTTGGGGAAAAAGACAGCTGATCCGTGACCTAAGGGCAACCTTTTAAACACCTTCACGACCCATGAGATATACGGGCTCCGGCTCTGAACCCGATCTTTCCAGGCACATGACAGCTGACTTGATTAGCTATCATGTGCCTTATACAGCTGCGGGTGGAATCGCGATCCACCCGCAAGTGTTATTATGTTAAATGCCGATGTCAATCTCTGAATCTCTTTAAAGGAAGAGCATCACAAACTCCGCCCATCAGTGCCCCTGTCACATGATTGTGGAGAGCCGATGGGTTGGCATGACAACACCGATGTTCTGCAGTAGACCCCCATGCTTGTCATTGCAGATCTCCTATGAATGCCTTTGGCAGGTATTCAGAGGAGATGATTTTTGCTACAATTAGCAGAGCTGAAGCCCTGTTATGTGTAGCACAAGCGATTGGAAGATCAAAGCTTCAAGTCTACTAAGGGGTCTATTGAAGAAAGTAAAAAGTAGAAAAATGTTTCAAAAAATAAATCACCCCTTTTGTTCCATTCAAAACAAAACAATTTAAGAAGATATATACACTTACTTGGTAGCGCTGCATTCAGAAATGTCTGATCTATCAAAATGTAAATTCAATTTAATCCGATCGGTAAACGGCGTAATGAGAAAAAATATGAAAACACTAGAATTACTTTTTTTGGTAGTAGCAACATTTCAATAAACTGTGATAAAAACATTGTATTTACTGCAAAATTGTATAAATAAAAATGTCAGCTTGGTATGCAAAAAATAAGCCCACACCCAGCCGCAGATTTAAAAAAATGGAGATTCTATGGTTCTTGGAAAATGGCAAAATTTTTATAAACTTTGGATTTTTTTCACCACTTAAATAAAAAGAACCTACGCATTTCTGCTATCCATGAACTCATAATGACCTGGAGAATCATAATGGCAGGTCAGTTTCAGCATTTAGTGAACATGGTAAAGAAAAAAAAGAAAAAAAACATTTGTGGAATTGCACTGCCATATTGATGGAAAAATAAAAAAGTTATTGCTTTGAGAAGAAGGGGAGCAAAAAACAAAATAGCAAAAACAAAAAATCCCATTGTTGTGAAGGGGTTAAAAGCTATAGTACAAGAGTGAGCAAATAAATTCAAATGGAAATTAATTCTACTTGAATTTCACAAATATTTGCGTTTGCTGAAATGCAGATGTTTAGTAATTTGCTTCGGTGTGCATTCAACAAACTGGCTGCCGCTAACCACTATTTTTCTAAATTGTAAAGGGCCATTGAAAGGTTAAAAAAAAAATTAAAATACTACTCACCTCTCAGGCCCCTCCACTCCTCCCTGTCACCTAATTGGTCTTCTGACCATGGTACTAGTGCTGAAATTCCCGGGCCTCACACTGTTAACCAGGACTTCCAACTCTGACGAGATCCCAGAACAGTTCAGTGCATTAGTGTGCAAGGTCACGGCACAAGTTGTGACATCATGACGTTGTGATCTCTCCTGTGCTTGCGAAGAACCTTCTAGGACTTTATCAGAGCCAGTAATTGTAGTTCAGTTTGAGAAGCCCAGGTGCAAGGACCAAATAGGTGACAGTGAGGAGTGGAGGAGCCAGAGAGAGGAGCAGTGAGGTGAGCATAAGGATATATATATTTTTTTACATATGATTATATGATATTACATTATAATCATATTAAAATATGATTATATTATGACCATCTAGACCCCATAGCATAATAAGGGACATTACATTTTCAAAGATTAATTTGTCAACAAATAAAACTTCCCAGGAAAATCAGCATGAACAGGCAAATTCTAATTTTGCCTGATCTGCTCCTCTCTGTATGAAACCTAATAAAAAATTCCATTTTTTAAAAGGTTTTCTACCAAAAGAAGTAATAGCATATTCTTAGGACATGTCATCATTTCTGATATAGTGGTAATCCCAGATAATAGCAGTAGTGCCCAGTAAGGTGTCTATAAAATGCATAATAGGTAATAGAGTATCTAAAAAAAATGTGAATTCCAAGTACACTTAACTTTTTGAACATTATCGTCCTGAGTCATCAAACTGTGATAATTCGCCAAATTTTTGCTAAAGTTGAGGCTCTGCAAACTTTTTGTGATTTTTAGTATTGTCATCGCAGTTTCACCTAGCTCTACTAAAATGCGTGGAGCTGGGGCAGGACAGCGGCGGAACAAAGGCGTGACATCACAGCTCCTCTAATTCATGATGGGCTATGATATACCTTATGCCAGAAATCTTACTCCAATTCCTGATTTGAGTAAGATTTGTGGTGAGGCGCTTGGAGGCGCCCGCCAATTTTCATAAATGCCTGGTTCATTAGGAAGCATGCCCCTCTTAATGAATCAGGAGTCTCTGGCTCTAAAACACCTCTTTAACAAGACCGACATTGTTCCTGCCATTCTTGATCAATTGGAGCCCACAATGCTTTTTTTAAATTAATGCAGAATAAGAAGTGTAGGGTGACAATGAATAACATGAATAAAATCTATGTATGAATTACATAATAATGACTGATTGTGAAATAATTTGCTGCAATGTAGTTCTATAGTCAGTGCAACCATAAGTCAATCTAGTGCTGCTCAGTATAAATACCTAGTAATCTTTTATTGCTTGTCATGACATAGGATACAAAGAGGGAGAGACATTTATTACTAGACTTCATACTGAGTGAAGTAGTGTGGTTCTACAATTCTCCTAATGTTATTGTAGTTGTAGAACCAGTCAAGTTTAATTAAAAAATTACACATGTATCAGTTGCCATCATTAACCTTATAATTAAGTAAAACAAATTCATTGACTCAGTGTGTAACTGACAAATATCTTTAATGTAAGGGGAAGCCTCACCGCAAAATCTATCTCTGTGCTGTTGGTTTACTCCCATGATACACCCACTGTTCTTCTGGTTCATATTTTGTTAGGAATGAAAATGAAAATAGCTGGAGAAAAAGTCAGTGTTACATATGACTGAATTCATACTATTTTACATTGATTATTTGGCTACACACTAAATAGAAGACTAGGGCTCAGACTAGTTGTATGTTTCTGTCACCATACTTTTGCCATGATTTTTGGACTAATTTTCTAACACTATTGCTAACAACTATTTATCATTTATTTGTTATGTTTTACTGATATAACGCTATCTTATTCAGCAGCACTTTACGGACATTATCATCTCTGTCCCCAATGGAGCTCACAATCTAAATTTCCTATCAGTTTGTTTTTGGAGTGTGGGAGGTTTGAACAAAAATGAATGGGGAACACTATATCAAACGAAATGACATACAGTATCTCTGTTTGGAAATGTTCAAACATGAAATTTTTTATTTTTCCGCTCCTCTAGTCATCCCAAACAAGATTTAAAAAGGTTGAGTTGGAATATCGTTTATTTCAGGAGAACCCTGGAGGAAACCCACGCAAACACGTGGAGATCGTACGGACTCCTTGCAGATGTTGTCCTTTGTGGGATTTGAACCCAAGACCCCAGCGCTAAAAGGCTGCAGTGCTAACCACTGAGCCACCATGCTGCCCATTATAAAAATATGGTTTCTGTTAAAGTGAATTTGTCAGCAGGTTTTTGCTATGTAATCTGAAGACAGAATGAGTTAGAGGTTTAAACACAGATTTCAGTAATGACTCTGTTATCAAGCTCTGTGGTTTTGTTTGCATAGTGGAGGCGGAGTTAGCTTTCTTAGCCTTGCTTCATTGCTAAATCAAAAAAGTCTTTGGATTCAGCTTCTCTTTGCCTACATCAGGCTTATCTCAGATACGGTAGAAAAAACCTATTGATAGAGTCTCTATTAAAAAGGAGTCCTACATATGTCCTCACTAACTAGATGCAACAGGGCTGGGATAAAACATATTACTCAGAGATGAGTAGATCAATCTGCTGCAATTCGACATTGATTCAAATTTCTCAAAAATTCTCAGTTCCCAGAGAATTTAAACAATTTGCAATTTGATTCTCAAGGATCTAAAAAAAATCCCAGTGCCACTTCACACACTGCTGAAGAACGAATCAGTCAGAGAACTGAGAGAGGGCTCACAAAGTCAGACACAGCTACATGGGATTTCCCTTAATGCCTTGCAACTATCATATGGTTTAGTGCAGCCAACTGGGGGGGATATCACTCAGACTATAAAGATGAAGGCAGTGAAAGCAGTGGCGACTTTAGGATTTTGCAGCTTACGGATAGAAGGTCAGAGCACACAGGTCTTCATTACAGATTGGGGATGTAAAGGTCTACAGTCATGGCCAAAAGTTTTGAGAATGACACAAATATTAATTTTTACAAAGTCTACTGCTTCACTTTTTCTAATGGCAATTTGCATATACTCCAGAATGTTATAAAGAGTGATCAGCTTAACAGCAATTACTTGCAAAGTCAATATTTGGCTAGAAAATGAACTTTATCCCCCAAAACACATTTCAACATCATTGCAGCCCTGCCTTAAAAGGACCAGCTAACCTCTTTTCAGTGATTGCTCTATTAACACAGGTGTGGGTGTTGATGAGGACATGGCTGGAGATCAATCTGTCATGATTAAGTAAGAATGAGACCACTGGACACTTTAAAAGGAGGCTGGTGCTTGGCATCATTGTTTATCTTCTGTTAACCATGGTTATCTTTAAAGAAACACGTGCAGTCATCATTGCAATGCACAAAAATGGCCTAACAGGGAAGAGTATCGTAGCTAGAAAGATTGCACCTCAGTCAACAATCTATCGCATCATCAAGAACTTCAAGGAAAGAGGTTCCATTGTTGCCAAAAAGGCTCCAGGGCGCCCAAGAAAGACCAGCAAGCGCCAGGACCGTCTCTTAAAAGTGTTTCAGCTGCGGGATCGGGCTACCAGCAGTGCAGAGCTTGCTCAGGAATGGCAGCAGGCGGGTGTGAGTGCATCTGCATGCACTGTGAGGCGGAGACTCTTGGAGCAAGGCCTGGTCTCAAGGAGGGCAGCAAAGAAGCCACTTCTCTCCAGAAAAAACATCATGGACAGACTGATATTCTGCAAAAGGTACAGGCAGTGGACTGCTGAGGACTGGGGTAAAGTTATTTTCTCTGATGAATCCCCTTTTCGATTGTTTGGGACATCAGGAAAAAAGCCTCATTCGGAGAAGACAAGGTGAGCGCTACACCAGTCTTGTCTCATTCCAACTGTTAAGCATCCTGAAACCATTTGTGTGGCCCAGCTGCGCTTGGTGACACATGTTCCCTGGAGAATGCACAGAAAGGTAATGCACAAATACCTGATATTCATTCACACTCTCACTTCCCTATAGTGCCACGAGAGGGAGCCTTAGAAATATAAGGGTGTGGGAGGCGTAGCAGTAGCAGACAGACAGAGATTTCCTGTCAGAAACATTCCAGCCAGTGGGCTTTTGCTAGTCAGAGCTTTGTCTGAGCCAGTGCGAGTTCAGACGTGTGGTGATTCCTGTCAGATGAAACAGAGGAGGAAAGATTGCAAGCTGTTACCTCAGAA
>JARQOD010005444.1:0-47964 GCA_033576555.1 Oophaga sylvatica
CAATTGAATTATTGCCTGGAGCAGAGATACCTTTTGGTAAGATCTACCCCATGGCGGGGCCCGAGCTAAAGGCTTTAAAGGATTACATAGATGAAAATCTAGCCAAGGGCTTCATACGCCCCTCTTCATCTCCTGCAGGTGCACCCATCTTCTTTGTAAAGAAGAAAGATGGATCTCTGAGACCATGCGTAGACTACAGGGAACTCAATAAGGTTACTATTAGAAACCGTTATCCATTGCCTTTAATCCCTGAGTTATTGGAGAGAGTGCGACATGCCAAAATTTTTTCTAAACTAGATCTTCGTGGGGCCTATAACTTAGTCCGTATTAGACCTGGGGATGAATGGAAGACTGCATTCAGGTCACGCTATGGACACTTTGAATATCTAGTTATGCCTTTTGGTCTGAGTACCGCCCCAGCCACTTTCCAACACTTGGTGAATGACATCTTCAGGGATCTCCTAGATACATTCGTGGTAATTTATTTGGATGATATTCTAATTTTTTCTAACTCCACAGAGGAACATCATGGACATGTGAGAATGGTCTTGGAACGTCTAAGACAAAATCATCTTTACATCAAACTTGAAAAGTGTGAATTCCATAGGACCGAAATTCAATTTCTGGGGTATGTACTGTCTACACAAGGAATTAGTATGGATGGAAGCAAAACCCAAGCCATCAAGGATTGGCCAAGTCCTAGAAATGTGAAGGAGGTACAGCGCTTCATCGGGTTTGCCAACTTCTATAGACGTTTCATTAGAAATTTCTCTGAGGTAGTGTCACCTATCACTCAACTTACCCGGAAAGAGTCTAGGTTTTCCTGGACTCCCCAAGCCCAGGAAGCATTTTCCCGTCTAAAAGATAAATTTACCACTGCACCTATCCTAGTACATCCCAACCCCGAGCTTGCCTTCATAATAGAGGTGGATGCTTCAGACTGTGCCGTTGGAGCTATACTCTCTCAGAGAACAGGTGAGAAGAATGTCTTGCATCCCTGTGCCTTCTTTTCCCAGCAGTTGTCTTCGGCTGAGAGGAACTACGATGTGGGCAATAGAGAGTTGTTGGCCATTATTGCCGCCTTCAAAGAATGGAGACACCTTCTTCAGGGAGCTGCACAGCAAATAGTCGTCCTGACAGACCATCGTAACCTTGAGTTTATCAGGTCGGCTAAGTGCCTGTCTCCTCGCCAGGCTCGCTGGAATCTTTTCTTAAACCAATTTAATTTTATCATTTCTTATAGACCAGGATCGCGCAATGGAAAGGCTGATGCACTCTCTAGGATTTACTCAGCAGAGACACGTCCAATTACTCCTCCTAAGACTATTCTTCCTGACTCTAGATTCCTAGGAGTGATTCATAATCAAGACCTACTTAAGGACATCAAGGAAGCATACCATGCGGATTCCTTTTTGGCACAACCCCCAAGGGACGTAAGTCTTGTCTTTAAGAATGGTGTGTGGATTCAGGGACAACGTCTGTATATTCCTGAAACAGTCAGATTAAGAGTATTGCAACTCATTCACGATTCCAAGATAGCTGGGCATAGAGGAATTCTAAAGACACAGGAATTTTTTCTCGTTTCTTTTGGTGGCCCACTTGCAGGAAGGATGTTTTGAATTATGTCACTTCATGTGAGGTCTGTGCAAGATGCAAAACACCTCGCTCCTCACCAACTGGTCTGTTACAGCCTCTTCCCACCCGGTCCCGCCCGTGGGGATCCATTTCTATGGACTTCATTGTGGAGTTACCAACCTCTCAGGGGAAGAACACCATTCTAGTGGTGGTTGACCGTCTAACAAAGGCAGCTCATTTTATCCCTTGTGTCGGCTTACCCACTGCAAAACAGACATCAGATTTGATGATTAAAGATGTGTTTCGCTTACATGGAGTACCGGATGAGGTTATTTCGGATCGAGGGGTGCAATTCACTTCTAGGTTTTGGCAAAATTTCTGTGCAGCATTGGACATTAAAGTAAACCTTTCTTCTGCTTTTCATCCCCAGACTAATGGACAGACCGAACGAACCAATCAAACCCTGGAGCAGTATCTCCGCTGCTTTATCTGCCACCTACAGGATGATTGGGTGGATCTACTTCCATTAGCTGAGTTCTCGTATAACAACTCTCAGAGTGCCTCCACTAAACAGTCTCCTTTTTACTCTAATCTAGGTTATCATCCTAACATTCTACCACGATTTCCCATAGAAACGCCTTTACCAGCAGTGGCTGAAAGAATCACGTCTTTACAGAAGAATATGGATCTTCTAAAGGAAAATCTGGAATCGGCTCAAGAAAGGTACAAGAAAGCAGCAGATAAATTTCGTAAACCTGCACCAGCTTTCAAGGTAGGAGACTTGGTCTGGCTGTCAACCAGAAATCTTAAGTTAAGGATTCCATCGTCTAAGTTGGGACATAAGTACATTGGACCCTATAAAATCAGTAAAATTATAAGTGCCGTTGCTTGTCGTCTTCAACTGCCCAGAACTATGAGAATCCACCCTGTCTTTCATGTATCCCTACTAAAGGCTGCGACACCCAATACGTTTCCTGGACGTTCCTCTCCTTGCCCTGACCCAGTGCTAGTCGATGGTCAGGAAGAATTTGTGGTGGAAAGGATTTTAGATTCCAGGTTGTATAGAAATCAGTTACAATATCTGATTAAATGGCAGGGCTTCCCAGTGGAGGACAACTCATGGGAACCGGTCAATAACGTTAATGCTCCTCGCTTGCTCCGTCAGTTTCATCAGAGGTACCCACACAAGCCTGGTCTGAGGTCATCCGGAGGTTGTCCTTAAGGGGGGAGTAATGTAAGGTTCTATGTATATATTCCTGAAACTCAGTTTGTTCGTCAGCCATTTTACTTTCTGTCTTGCTGCAGCTATCTTGCCCTCAGTCAAAATGGAGTTTCCAGCTTGCATGTTCCCGCCCTGATTCTCTCCTTAGCTTCTTAAGCAGCCACAGCTGAGCAATCAGTGCTTCAGAATCTAGCCTGCAGTGAACCTGTGACTTGACTCCTGTAAGCCTTTGACCTTGTACTCCAGCTATTCCTACTGAGGAACTCTGAAGCACTTGTGGACTCTGAACCCTGCTCTTTGAAAGACCCACGTTTGCATGGACTTACGGTAACAGAGAAGAAGATCCTGAATCTGTATTGGAGAGTGATTGCTGAGCTTGGATTACTCTGGCCTGCTGTGTCTCCTGTTTCTGTGTCTGCAAACTGTGTGACTATTTCTGCCAACTTGTATGAAGTAATACAGGACTTTTCTATATCAAACCTGTGACTCCTGTGTTTTCATCGCACCCAAGCACAAGACGCTATATGAACTGTACTACATACATTACACCATTCCTGAGCCAGGAGATGACCCCCCTCTTTATGTTTTGGTAGAGGCAATCAGGGAAGAGGAAGTGAGACTGGCCATTGATGGGCTTCGGCCCAAAAAATCGCCAGGTCCGGATGGCTTAACATCCGAGTTTTACAAGGCCTTTAGTGACCCCTTGGTCCCCCTCTTGACTGAGGTGTTTAATGAGTGCCTTTCCTCAGGCGCTCTTCCCAGCTCAATGAGGAGGTCAGCCCTGATTATCCTATCAAAGGGTAAGGACTCGTCCCGTATTGAGAATTGGCGTCCCATAACGCTTCTCAATGTGGATCGGAAGGTTCTGGCAAAGGTGCTGTTTAATCGGCTGGTGAAGTTTGCACCCTGGCTCCTTTCAGGGGCTCAGCACTGCTCTGTTCCATGCCGCAGTACTTTTAGTGCTGTGCTCGGTGTCCGAGAGGCAGTGGAGCAGGGCAGGGCGGGTCACTGGAAGGGGTACTTGCTGTCCTTAGATCAATCGAAGGCCTTTGACAGGGTGAATCACGAGTACCTCTGGTCTGTCCTTTTGAGGTACGGTCTGCCTGGGAGGTTTGTAAATTGGTTACAGACCTTATACCAGGGGGCTGAGACTTTTCCACTCGTGAACGGTTGGGTTGGTCACCCTTTTGAGGTGAGTTCCGGGGTCCGCCAGGGTTGTCCTCTGAGCCCACTTTTATACGTGTTTGCGATCGATCCCTTCTTGAGGAGGGTAGATCGTGGACCGTTGGTGGGAGTCGGGATGGACCGGGCGGAGCCGGGGGCCACTCTGAGGGTGGTAGCGTACGCTGACGACGTCTCCCTCTTTGTGTCCTCGAGAGAGGAGGCGGATTGGATCATGTCTGAGGTCGAGTGCTACTCGGAGGCGTCCGGGTCCATGATCAACCGGGAAAAGTGCGAGAGTCTCTGGCTGGGAGGGGGAGATCCTAGTTTTGATCTCCTGGACACCCTTCCAGGGCCCCAGACCTCCACCAAAATCCTAGGCATCGAATTTGGCCCCGGAGACTACCCCCAGCAAAATTGGGAGGGTTGACTTAAGATCGCCGCCCGAAAGGTGGACCGGTGGAAGGGTTGGTCTTTAACCCTGAGGGAAAGGGTCAACTTGGCCAAAGGCTTTCTGCTTCCCTTGTTAATATACCTGGGCAGTGTCTGCGTCTTGCCAGAACCTCTCTGGACACGGGTCTATAGCCTGTTCTTCCAGCTGTTATGGGGGAACAGGCTTAACCTAATTAAGAGAGAGGTCACGTACCGCACGAGGAGACTAGGTGGGTTGGGTATGGTCAACCCTGTGGTGTTTCTGATAAACACCTTTCTTAAGATCAATGTTGCCAACCTCTATTCAGAGAGGGCTCCTCCGTGGGTATTCTCCTGTAGGGGTTGGTTTCAGCCTTTCTTCCAGGAATGGGAGACAGGAGGGCAGGTGAAGGACCAGCTCACACCACACGGACATCTCCCGGCTTTATATACAACCTTTATATACACCCCAGCAGCAGCAGCCTCTATATACCCCAGCAGCAGCAGCCTCTATATACCCCAGCAGCAGCCTCCATACACCCCAGCAGCAGCCTCTATATACCCCAGCAGCAGCAGCCTCTATATACCCCAGCAGCAGCCTCTATATACACCCCAGCAGCCTCTATTTACACCCCAGCAGCAGCCTCTATATACACCCCAGCAGCCTCTATATACACCCCAGCAGCATCTATACACAACCCAGCAGCCTCTATATACACCCCACCAGCAGCCTCTATATACACCCCAGCAGCATCTATACACACCCCAGCAGCAGCAGCCTCTATATACACCCCAGCAGCAGCCTCTATACACCCCTGCAGCAGCCTCTATATACACCCCAGCAGCAGCCTCTATATACAGCCCAGCAGCAGCCTCTATATACACCCCACCAGCAGCCTCTATATACACCCCAGCAGCATCTATACACACCCCAGCAGCAGCAGCCTCTATATACATCCCAGCAGCAGCCTCTATATACAGCCCAGCAGCAGCCTCTATATACACCCCTGCAGCAGCAGCCTCTATATACACCCCAGCAACCTTTATATACACCCCAGCAACCTTTATATACACCCCAGCAGCCTCTATATACTCCAGCAGCCTCTATATACAGCCCAGCAACCTTTATATACACCCCAGCAGCCTCTATACGTAAACTACATACATATTCTAGAATACACGATGCGTTAGAATCGGGCCACCATCTGGTTTTTATAATGAAAGAGCTGCAGATACTGAGACACCTGGAGCTCCGCCCCTGATCATGTGACTCCTCCCCATGTGACTGATCACATGACAGTGACGTCACACAGGTCCTGTCCGCACACGCGGCTCCGCTCCGCACACATTACACACGCGGCTCCGCTCCGCATACATTACACACGCGGCTCCGCTCCGCACACATTACACACGCGGCTTCGCTCCGCACACATTACACACGCGGCTCCGCTCCGCATACATTACACACGCGGCTCCGCTCCGCACACATTACACACGCGGCTTCGCTCCGCACACATACACACGCGCTCGCTCCGCACACATTACACCGCGGCTCCGCTCCGCACACATTACACGCGCGGCTCGCTCCGCAAACATTACACGCGCGGCTCCGCACACATTACAGGGCTCCGCACAATTACTGAGACACCTGGAGCTCCGCCCCTGATCATGTGACTCCTCCCCATGTGACTGATCACATGACAGTGACGTACACACAGGTCCTGTCCGCACACGCGGCTCCGCTCCGCACACATTACACACGCGGCTTCGCTCCGCACACATTACACACGCGGCTCCGCTCCGCACACATTACACACGCGGCTCCGCTCCGCACACATTACACGCGCGGCTCCGCTCCGCAAACATTACACACGCGGCTCCGCTCCGCACACATTACACACCAGCTCCGCTCCGCACAAATTACACGCGCGGCTCCGCTCCGCACACATTACACACCGGCTCGCGCACATTACACCGCTCCGCTCCCACACATTACACCTCGCTCCGCACACACTTCACATTACACCGCGGCTCCGCTCCTCACCGACACTCACATCGCAACTTACCGCGCCCACTACACTACAACGCGGCTCCGCACACATTACACACGCGGCTCGCTCCGCACACATTACACACCGCTGCTCCGCCTCCACAAAAGTCACACACGCGGCTCCGCTCCGCACACATTACACACCGGCTCCGCTCCGCACACATTACACGCTTCCGCTCCGCACCTCAACACGGCTCTCCGCACACTCCACATCAGCGCTTCCGCCATACGCACCATTACACACGCGGCTCCACACCGGCTCCGCAGCACCACATTACGCTCCGCATCCGACATCCACCAGCTACACACGCGACTTCACACATACGCGCTGCTCCGCCACATTCACGCGCCGCAATTACGGCTCGCACAATTCACCCGGCTCCGCCCGCACACTTCCGGCTCGCAAACGCCGACAATAACGCTCCACAATAAGCGCTCCGCTCGCCACATACCGTCGCTCCGCAATTACAGGCCCCCATAACGGGCTCCGCATACGCGCAATACCGCCATACACGCTCCCGACTACACGGCTCCATTACACGCGCTCCCCCACATACACCGTCGCCCGCACTTCACCGCGCACTCCGCTCCCGCACACATAACAATTCCGGCTCCGTCCACACACGCATCCTCCGCCCTTAACACGGCTCCTCGCCCCGGTCCACACACGCGTCGCAACTACGGCTCCGCACATTACCCGCCGCAATTACCCCTGATCGCTTCCGCCCGAACACCTGCCGCAACATAACCGGCTCAACACGGCACAACACACGTCCGCCTACACCGCCACTAACCGCGCGTCCACACTTCACCGGCCCACATAACGCGCTCGCCACCGGCCAATTACACCGTCGCAGGTGCTCCATACGTCCACACACGCCGCTCCGCCTAACACTTACACACGCGGCTCCGCTCGCACACATTACACCGCGGCTCCGCTCCGCACACATTACACGCGCGGCTCCGCTCCGCTACACATTACACCGCGGCTCCGCTCCGCACACATTAACACGCGGCTCCGCCCCGCACACATTACACCCCTCCGCTCGTCACACATTACACGCGGCTCCGCTCGCAACATTACGCCGCAACACGCGGCTCCGCTCCGCACACATTACACACGCGGCTCCGCTCCGCACACATTACACACGCGGCTCCGCTCCGCACACATTACACACGCGGCTCCGCTCCGCACACATTACACACGCGGCTCCGCTCCGCACACATTACACACGCGGCTCCGCTCCGCACACATTACACACGCGGCTCCGCTCCGCACACATTACACACGCGGCTCCGCTCCGTACACATTACACACGCGGCTCCGCTCCGCACACATTACACACGCGGCTCCGCTCCGCACACATTACACGCGGCTCCGCTCCGTACACATTACACCGCGGCTCCGCTCCGCACACATTACACACGCGGCTCCGCTCCGCACACATTACACACGCGGCTCCGCTCCGCACACATTACACACGCGGCTCCGCTCCGCACACATTACACACGCGGCTCCGCTCCGCACACATTACACCGCGGCTCCGCTCCGCACACATTACACACGCGGCTCCGCTCCGCACACATTACACGCGCGGCTCCGCTCCGCACACATTACACACGCGGCTCCGCTCCGCACACATTACACACGCGGCTCCGCTCCGCACACATTACACACGCGGCTCCGCTCCGCACACATTACACACCGGCTCCGCACACATTACACACGCGCTCCGCTCCGCACACATTACACACGCGGCTCCGCTCCGCACACATTACACACGCGGCTCCGCTCCGCACACATTACACCGCGGTCCGTCCGCACACATTACACACGCGGCTCCGCTCCGCACACATTACACACGCGGCTCCGCTCCGCACACATTACACACCGCGGCTCCGCTCCGCACACATTACACACGCGGCTCCGCTCCGCACACATTACACACGCGGCTCCGCCAACTACCGCGCTCCGCTCACACATTACACACGCGGCTCCGCTCCGCACACATTACACACGCGGCTCCGCTCCGCACACATTACACACGCGGCTCCGCTCCGCACACATTACACACGCGGCTCCGCTCCGCACACATTACACGCGCGCTCCGCTCCGCACACATTACACACGCGGCTCGTCGCACCATAACGGCTCCGCTCCGCACACATACACCGCGTCGTCCGCACACATACACACGCGGCTCCGCTCCATCCTCCTCTATAACACTAGACATCATCCAGCACAGCAAAGTCCTGCAGACACTGAGACACCTGGAGCTCCGCCCCTGATCATGTGACTCCTCCCCATGTGACTGATCACATGACTGTGACGTCACACAGGTCCTGTCCGCACACGCGGCGCCGCTCTGCAGGTGGAGGTATGTGTGTGTTTCTGTCCCTCGCTTATATGGCGCCACCATATTCCTCAGCGCTGTACAGACATCATCATAATCTAATTCCCCATCAGTCTCTGGAGTGCGGGAGGAAACCTGTGCAAACACGGAGAACATACAGACTCCCTGCAGATGGCGCCCTCCTCCTATTAGTGGAGGGGATTAACCCTTTATGCGGCTGGTTTGGGATGATGATGATGATGATGGGAGGAGTTGTAGTTATTATCTGTGTGGTGACATCTGATGTCACATGACCGATGCTGTATTCAGTCTTCAGCCCCCAGGACTCTCCTGTACCTTCCTCCCTATGACATGGCCTCAGTGTGGCCCCTCCGGGCTCCTGTACCTTCCTCCCTATGACATGGCCTCAATGTGGCCCCTCAGGACTCCTGTACCTTCCTCCCTATGACATGGCCTCAGTGTGGCCCCTCAGGACTCCCCTGTACCTTCCTCCCTATGACATGGCCTCAGTGTGGCCCCTCAGGGCTCCTGTACCTTCCTCCCTATGACATGGCCTCAGTGTGGCCCCTCAGGGCTCCTGTACCTTCCTCCCTATGACATGGCCTCAGTTTTGCCCCTCAGGGCTCCTGTACCTTCCTCCCTATGACATGGCCTCATTGTGGCCCCTCAGCACTCTCCTGTACCTTCCTCCCTATGACATGGCCTCAGTGTGGACCCTCCGGGCTCCTGTACCTTTCTCCCTATGACATGGCCTCAGTGTGGCCCCTCAGGGCTCCTGTACCTTCCTCCCTATGACATGGCCTCAGTGTTGCCCCTCAGGTCTCTCCTGTACCTTCCTTCCTATGACATGGCCTCAGTGTGGCCCCTCAGGGATCCTGTACCTTCCTCCCTATGACATGGGCTCAGTGTGGCCCCTCAGAGCTCCTGTGCCTTCCTCCCTATGACATGGCCTCAGTGTGGCCCCTCCGGGCTCCTGTACCTTCCTCCCTATGACATGGTTTCAGTGTGGCCCCTCAGGGCTCCTTTGCCTTCCTCCCTATGACATGGCCTCAGTGTGGCCCCTCAGGGCTCCTGTGACTTCCTCCCTATGACAAGGCCTCAATGTGGCCCCTCCGGGCTCCTGTACCTTCCCCCTATGACATGGCCTCAGTGTGGCCCCTCAGGACTCCTGTACCTTCCTCCCTATGACAAGGCCTCAATGTGGCCCCTCAGGGCTCCTGTACCTTCCTCCCTATGACATGGCCTCAGTGTGGCCCCTCATGGCTCCTGCACCTTCCTCCCTATGACATGTCCTCAGTGTGACCCCTCAGGTTCCTGTGGTATGACTTTTGTATGCAAGGTGGATTTTAGTTTACCCCTTGTACTGTCTCGTTCGTCTATTACTGTGTCTAGGCATATACCTTCCAGTCCCCGGTGTTGTGATCAGGGTCCTTCTCAGGACTAGATCACTGAGGTTCAGGGATCCTCAGGAGGTAGGGATTACGCTGGCGGCCTGGACCTCTGTACCATCAACAGTACCTCCAGGTAGAGGGATTAGTCAGGACCCCAGCTTAGGGTCAGCATAGACCCCGGTCCTCCTTATGCAGAGACAGCGTGACATTTTCACCGACCACTAAAGATTTTCTCCAGTCACCATGGATCCAGTAGTCAGTCTAGCTCGGCAGTTGCAGAGTTTGTCCATGTAGCTGGCGGACGTTAAGTCCAAGGTTTTGTACCCCCCGGAGCAAGCCGGACCAGAACCTAAAGTAGCTCTCCCTGACAGGTTCACTGGGGGCCGGGACAAGTTTTTTGCTTTCCAGGAGGCATGTAAATTGTACTTTCGGCTGCGACCTCGGTCATCTGGGAGTGAAGAACAAAGGGTGGGGATTGTCATCTCGCTCCTACAAGGAGACCCCCAATCCTGGGCGTTCGCTCTCCCCCTGGGCTCCCCAGCTCTCCAGTCAGTGGATAGGTTTTTTGCGCCTCTGGGTCTTGTGTATGATGACCCGGATCTGGTCTCCCTTGCTGAATCTAAGTTACGTAGGATCCAGCAGGGAGATCGTCCGGCGGAGGAATTCTGTTCGGAGTTCCGTAGGTGGGCCACGGACACCCAGTGGAATGACCCGGTTCTTAGGAGCCAGTTTTGTCAAGGTTTATCTGACAAATTAAAGGATGTGCTGGCACAGTATGACCTCCCACGTCACTGGAAGCCGCTATGGCCCTCGCTATTCGTATTGACAGACGTCTTTGGGAGAGGTGCGGGGTAACTTTGCCCCCTGTGATGACTCTACCTTCCTCAAGGGTCCCTTATATGGAGGTTCCCCTGGTCAGTCCAGAGGAGCCTATGCAATTAGGAGGGACATCATTCTGGGGAGGGGATCGGTGGGGCGCCACAAAACAGGAAGTTGTTTCTTCTGTGGGAAAAAGGGACATTTTATTAGGGGGTGTCCATCCCGTCCTTTGCAGAGTGAGAAGTCGCCGGAAAACTATTGATCCCAGATTGTGTGGTGGACGGCAATCTGGGAGTAAGTATTTCGTCCCTAAGTTCGTCTCAGTTTCTTGTACCGGCGGAGGTGGTGGTGGGTGCGAGAACTGAGAGGATATCTGTTCTTCTGGATAGTGGGGTCGGGGCTAATCTGGTGGATGCTCGCTTTGCCCGGGTTCAAGGTATGCGATTGAGTGGGTTGGCTAAACCCGTCCCCATATTCTCGATCGACGCCAGACCTCTCGGTCAGGGTAGTTTTTTGCAAGCAGTGCATAACATAGATCCTCAAGTGGGGGCGTTACATAAAGAACTGTTGTCTTGTTATGTGTTGGAGGGTCTTCCCACTCCTATAGTGCTGGGCCTTCCTTGGTTAACTAAGCATAACCCAGTTATTAATTGGCAATCCAGAGAGATAAGCCAATGGAGTGAATTCTGTAATAAAAACTGCATGAATACGGTAATTGGTGCGGTCGCTCCTAGGACCTTACCTCCATTTCTGGTGGACTTTGAGGATGTATTCTCGGAGAAAGGGTGTCAAGAACTACCTCCTCATCGCGAGTATGACTGTTCTGTTAACTTGCTCCCTGGGGCCAAGTTACCGAAATCTAGGTTGTATAACCTTTCTGGTCCTGAGAGACAGGCCATGAAGGATTATATTTCAGAGAGTCTGGCTAAGGGGCATATTAGACCTTCATCTTCCCCGGTGGCCGCGGGGTTCTTCTTTGTGAAGAAAAAAGATGGAGGCCTACGCTCTTGCCTGGATTTCCGTGAGCTTAATCGGATTACGGTCCGAGATCCGTATCCACTCCCACTTATTCCCGATCTCTTCAATCAGATCGTGGGCGCCAAATGGTTCTCTAAGTTGGATCTCAGGGGGGCGTACAATCTGATTAGGATGAAGGAGGGGGGTGAGTGGAAGACGGCGTTTAACACTCCGGAGGGGCATTATGAGAACCTTGTCATGCCATTTGGTCTGAGTACTGCCCCGGCGGTGTTTCAACACTTTGTAACAGGGTGGATTTGATTTAAATCAAACTGATTTAAATCACGATTTAAATCACGATTTAAATCACTAGTCAGTAAGGCTTGATTTAAATCAGTGATTTAAATCAAAGTTTCTACCTAAATCGTTTGCATTTTGCACGCATGCCTGCCTTACCGATAGGCGAAGGAGCTTCATTAAAATATTCCCAA
Source organism: Oophaga sylvatica (assembly GCA_033576555.1). Classification (NCBI taxonomy): domain Eukaryota; kingdom Metazoa; phylum Chordata; class Amphibia; order Anura; family Dendrobatidae; genus Oophaga; species Oophaga sylvatica. Next base: position 12,432 of record JARQOD010005444.1, read on the forward strand.
ACTGGGTCTCTTTTACGGCCTGCTGCCATTATAAGGAAAGAATGTAATAAACCTCAGATCGTACACACAAACAGATCCAGACTTGTCTGTCTGTGGCTATGCTGCAGTATTGTGCTCAAAGTTTCACTTTCATTTTCTTGTCTGCTTGCCCTTCCTCCTCCTCACACTTAGATTCACATTCTTCTTGTGTTGTGCAGATCTATTCCACTCCAAACAATCAGAAACATATTGTCTAACTTCTTGGACTTGGCACTGAAGGGGTTGATTCTGTATTCATATAGGTTTGTAGAACAATAGGATTAAGGTCTTTTTCTCAACTCTGTTCATGTTGTAACATTTTTGCCGTGAAGAAGCTGGGACCTCTGCGGAGTCAAATTCAGTTTTGAGAACTGTGTAAGTAAAGCGAGCGTCTGTGATAATATAGGAGAGAAACTGCCCACTAATCCTACAGAAACCTCTGGAAGAGCATGGCATTGTGAATGTTACACATATACAGCCTTTATTCTACTGAGTTAAACAACTCAGCTTTATCTCATGATGGAAGAACCTTTGGATGGTAAAATATTTTCCTCAAAAAGCAGTTTATTGAAAAAAAATCCGATTTAAATCAAAAAAATCCGATTTAAATCAAAAAAATCCGATTTTTTTGATTTTTTTAAAAAAATCATTGATTTTTATCCACCCTGCTTTGTAAATTACATCTTTCGCCACCTAGTGGGACAGTTTGTGGTCATATAACTGGATGATATCTTAATTTACTCGCCGGATCTTGTGTCTCATCAGGAGCATGTTAGGCAGGTGTTGCAGATCTTGCGGGATAATAAACTATACGCCAAATGGGAGAAGTGTGTGTTCGCCGTACAGGAACTTCAGTTTTTAGGATTCCTGATGTCAGCATCCGGTTTTCGTATGGACCCTGGGAAAGTGCGGGCAGTTCTTGAGTGGGATCTGCCAGAGGATCTTAAGGCATTACAACGTTTCCTGGGGTTTGCTAACTACTACCGGAAATTCATTCGTAATTTTTCGTCCATAGTTAAACCTCTCACAGACATGACTACAAAAGGGACGGATTTTTCAAAGTGGTCTGACAAGGCTTGTCAAGCGTTTTCTTCCTTGAAAAAATGTTTTGCTTCGGCACCCATACTTATTCAGCCTGATGCGTCACAGCCGTTCATTGTTGAGGTGGACGCTTCCGAGGTAGGGGTGGGAGCAGTATTGTCACAAGGTTCGTCCCCTGGTAAATGGCATCCGTGCGCCTTCTCTAAAAAATTGTCGCTGAGAGGAATTATGATGTTGGCAATAGGGAACTCTTGGCCATTAAGTTAGCTTTTGAGGAGTGGCGTCATTTTTTGGAGGGGGCAGTCCACCCGGTCACCGTCATTACCGATCACAAAAACCTGCTATATTTAGAGTCCGCTAAACGTCTGAATCCCAGACAAGCTAGGTGGTCGTTGTTTTTTACCAGGTTTAATTTTGTCGTCACATATCGTCCTGGGTCAAAAAATGTTAAGGCTGATGCCTTATCTCGTAGTTTCCCAGGGGCTGGGAATACGGAGGACCCGGTTCCGGTCCTTCAGGAGGGGGTGGTGGTGTCGGCAGTATGCTCTGAGCTTGAGGAGGAGGTATTGGAGGCTCAGGGGGACGCCCCTGTAGGACCTCCAGGGAGACTGTTTGTTCCAAATCAGTTGCGACAAAAGGTGATCGAGGCACATCATAATTCTGCTTTGGCAGGACACCCAGGGAGTAAAGCAACTAAGGATCTCCTCTCGCGCCGGTTTTGGTAGCCTAACTTACATATGGAGGTGGTAACTTTTGTCGCGTCCTGCGAGGTTTGTGCGCGCTCTAAGACCCCACATACCCGTCCATCTGGGTCCCTCTTACCTTTGAAGATCCCGGAGCGTCAGTGGACTCATCTGTCTATGGACTTCATTACGGACCTCCCGCCATCTTCGGGTAAAACAGTCATACTCGTTGTAGTGGACAGGTTCAGCAAGATGGCACATTTTATCGCTCTTCCTGCTCTTCCTAATGCTAAAACTCTTGCGCAGGTGTTCATTGGGGAGATTGTAAGGCTGCACGGGGTACCCTCCGATGTGGTGTCGGATCGGGGGTCTCAGTTTGTGTCCAAATTCTGGAAAGCATTTTGTACACGGCGGGGGATGCAGTTGTCATTTTCATCGGCTTTTCATCCGCAGACCAATGGTCAGACAGAGCGTCTGAACCAGAGCTTGGAGACATATCTCCGGTGTTTTGTGTCAGAGAACCAGGAGGACTGGGCTTCTTTCTTGCCTCTGGCGGAGTTTACTCTAAATAATAGGTGGAGCGAGTCCACTGGTAAGTCCCCGTTTATTGGGGCATATGGTTTTCACCCCCAGTTTTGTACTTTCAATAGGGGGGGCTCTTCTGGGGTTCCGAGGAGGAACGATTTCGTCGTCACTTGCTTCAGTGTGGAGAGGAGTGCTGAATAATCTGAGTACTATGGGGAACCGATACAAACGTATGGCTGATAGGAGGAGAGTGTCTGGTCCGGACCTAAGTGTGAACGATCTGGTATGGTTGTCTACCAAGAATATAAAACTTAAGGTTCCCTCCTGGAAACTGGGTCCCAGGTTCATCGGGCCATACAAGATCAGTTCTATAATTAATCCGGTTGCTGTTGTGAATGGGTTTGAGATGAGTTCTGAGCAGAGGCTTCCTCTGGTGGTTACAAGCGGTGCTGGTCTGTCCAGTGAAGATTGTGAGGACTGGGAATCAGGTGTTACTGACTGGTCTTATATAAGGGAGTCACCTTCCCATCAGGGTTGCCGGTGATCAATTGTTCTGGTCTGAATCCTTCATTCCTGTTTCCCTTGTAGCCTGCTGTGTCGTGTCTGCATCTCCTGCTAACAGATAAGACATTTTCTTCTTTTTGTTTTTGTGCTATATTTTTGCATTTTTGTCCTGCACTTCTGTGGGGGCCTTCAGGGTCCCCTCTGGGGGCTTTTGCCCTCTCAGTTTAGTTCAGCCACTGATGTTTGTACACTTGCTTTTTCCAGTTTTTTCAGTGGCTGCTGTTTTGATTTTGTTACACCAGAGAACTAATTTAGGTGGTAGAGGTCGTGTGATCTCAGGTGTTTTTGAAATTAGTGGTGTTGGTGCTTTTCAGGGTTTTCTGGGATTGCAGTAAGTACCCTTCCTGTCCTTTTCTATTTAGTTAGTTTGGGCCCCAGCGTTTGCTCATACTATTTTCTTTCTGTGTCAGTATTTCATCTTGTCTAACCGCCATTACATGTTTGGGGCTTTCTATTATCTTTGGGGTTCTGCTCCGGGGCAGATAGCTTTCCTATATCTATCTTTAGGTGTAGTTAGTTTCTCAGGCTGTGACGAGGCGTCTAGGACCAACGTAGGAACGCTCCACGACTGCCTCTAGTTGTGGTGGTTAGTCAGGGTACTGCAATCTCATAGTTTCCAACTGCTCTGGTGTATTGCCTTTTTTTTACCTGCACTCCTCAGTTACCAAATCATAACAGTATCACCGGCCTAAACTGAAAATTGTGTGGTACTCACAGAAGGGAAAAATATTGTGAAAAAAAAAAAAAGTTGTCAGAGATATTTTGTCAGAGATATGTTTGTTGCATTTTTTTTTTCCCTCTGTATCTCTGGGTGCTGGGGAGGATATTTTCTCTCAATGGAGTTTGCACGGTTGTCTGGCCGTGTGGATCAGCTTGCCACTGAGGTTCAGAGTATTGCTGCATATCTTGCTAGGTTGCCTGTTGTGGAACCTAGGATTCCCATGCCAGATTTGTTTTTAGGGGATCGAGCTAAGTTTCAGAATTTCAAAAATAATTGTAAATTGTTTTTTGCCTTAAAATCTAAGTCCTCAGGGAACGCAGCGCAGCAGGTTCAAATTATCATCTCTCTCCTGCGCGGCGATCCTCAGGATTGGGCTTTTTCCCTGACACCTGGGGATCCTGTTTTGAGTGATGTTGATGCATTTTTTCAGGCTTTTGGGTTATTGTACGATGAGCCTAATGTCACTGATCAAGCTGAAAAAGCCTTGTTGGCATTAAATCAGGGTCTTGATGACGCTGAGTTATACTGTCAGAGATTCCGTAGGTGGGCAGTCCTGACCAAATGGAATGACGACGCTTTGGCAGCCCTTTTCCGGAAGGGTCTGTCAGATAATGTAAAGGATGTTATGGTGGGATTCCTGTCCCCTCTGGTCTCAATGATTCTATGTCATTAGCGATTCAAATTGACAGACGTTTGCGTGAGCGGAGAAGTATGCGTGGAATGGTGTTGCCTTGTGAACCAGCTTCTGAACCCATGCAGTGTGATAGAGTGGTGTCTGGGGCACAGCGTCATGAGTTTCGAAAGCGCAATGGGTTATGTTTCTACTGTGGTGATGCCTCTCATGCTATTTCAGTCTGTCCTAAGCGGGGAAGTCGTTTTGCACGCTCAGTTGTCTTGGGTAGTGTTCAGACTAAGTTTTTATTAACTGTCACTCTGATATGCTCTCTGTCCTCATTTTCTGCTCAGGCTTTCGTTGATTCTGGAGCAGCTATTAACCTGATGGATTATGATTTTGCTAGACGTTGTGGGTTTCCCTTGATACCTCTACAGAAGTCTATTCCCCTACTGGGGATCGATTCTACCCCTTTGGCTGAGAATAAACCCCAGTTTTCTACTCAGGTGATAATGAGGGTTGAACCTGATCACCAGGAGTGCTGCAAATTTTTGGTTCTGTATAATCTGCATGACATTATCGTGCTGGGTTTCCCTTGGTTACAGTCTCATAATCCTGTTTTGGATTGGAAATCTGTGTCTGTAACCAGTTGGGGCTGCCAATGTGTTAATACCAACACTCCTGTTTTTTCTGCCTCCCCCCAGGCTCAGGATGTTCCTGACTTTTTGATTGATTTTTCTGATGTGTTTAGCGAAAGTAAATCTGCATCCTTACCTCCCCATAGGAGCTATGACTGCGCTATTGAATTAGTGCCAGGTAGTAAATTCCCTAAAGGTCGCCTTTTTAACTTGTCTGTACCTGAACATGACGCTATGCGGTCTTATATCAAGGAGTCATTGGAGAAGGGTCATATCAGACCATCCTCTTCACCCTTAGGTGCCAGTTTTTTCTTTGTGGCCAAAAAGGATGGTTCATTGAGGCCGTGTATTGATTATCGTCTCTTGAACAATATTACTGTGAAATATCAATACCCGTTACCCTTGATTTCTGACCTGTTTTCCAGGGTGAAAAACGCTACTTGGTTTACCAAGCTTGACCTCAGGGGGGCGTATAACCTTATTCGCATTAAGCACGGGGATGAATGGAAGACGGCATTTAATACCCCTGAAGGGCATTTTGAGTACCTGGTGATGCCCTTTGGGCTCACTAATGCTCCTTCTGTCTTCCAGTCCTTCATGAATGACATTTTCAGTGATTTTTTGGACAAATTTCTGATTGTTTATTTGGATGATATCTTGATTTTTTCTAATGACTGGGACTCTCATGTGAAACATGTTCGAACTGTATTCCATATTTTGAGAGAGAATGCTCTGTATGTGAAGGGATCAAAGTGTCTTTTTGGCGTACAGAGGATCTCATTTCTGGGATTCATTTTGTCCCCATCTGTTATTGAAATGGACCCGGTCAAGGTTCAGGCCATCTGTGATTGGGTCCAACCTACTTCATTAAAGGCTCTTCAGAGATTTTTGGGTTTTGCCAATTTTTATCGTAAATTTATTGGTAATTTCTCGGTTATTGTTAAACCATTAACTGATTTGACCAGAAAGGGGTCTGATGTGGTGAATTGGCCTCCTGAGGCAGTCTCTGCATTTCAGGAACTTAATGTCATGTGTGCATCGCCACGAAGATCGTCGTGGTTGCACATTCTGACTTCTCACAGCTGAGTTGCTGTTTCTTTGTGTTTGGCAGTGAGGGAGTTAATTCTGTCTGTGCTCGGTTCTGGGACTGGGTTCAGTTTCTCCCGGCTGCAATTGATTATTTGTTGATTGGTTTCCTTTAAATCCCTGGTTGTCTGTTTTGGGAGTTGCCAGTGAAATTCTTCATGCAGACCACAGATAGGATTGAATCTGTATAGACTTAAGGTACTGCCACACTAAGCTATCCCGCTAGCGATCTCGTTAGCGTTGCATACTAATGAGATCGCTAGCGGGATTGTTTCTATATCGCTAAATGCGGCCACATTTAGCGATATAGTTAACGACGCTATCGCCGTTAGCGATCTTCTTAACGACTTTAGCGGTACAAAAGTACCGCTAAATCGCTAAGAAAAGGTGCCACACTAGCGATAAGATACTTACCCAGCGGGAGCGCCAGCGATAAAATAGGGTCCGGAACGATTCCAGCGACGAGCGAGATCACAGCAGGAAGCTCGTCGCTGGAAGCTGCCGCACTGAACAATATCGCTAACGGGATCGCTAAATAGTGACGTTTTTTAGCGATCCCGTTAGCGATATTGTTTAGTGTGGCATACCCTTTAAGTTAAAGAGCTCCTTAGTTGTTTTAAGCTCAACTTGCTTAGAGTTTTATATCCCAGACCATTTATGTTCCTTCTGTGTTTGAGTGTGTATGCGAGTCTGTGTTTTCTCCAGTCTGTCCTATATGTCTAATCTGTGTATTTAGCAGAGATCAGCCCATATCCCTTTGGTGGTAATCAGGGTCCTTCTTAGGACTGATTACAGGGTTCAGGGACTGATAGGAGACTAGGTTAGGCTGGAGACTTGGACCTCTGAACCATTATCAGTACCTCCAAGGTGAGGGATTAGTTAGGACCCCAGTTTTAGGGTCAGGTTAGACCCCGGTCCTCCTCTTTCCTGTGACAGCGTATCAAGTCCTCAAGATTAACCCTGAGTTCAACGGATATCGTGTCAGGTAAATCTATTCTATATTTACATGCTGATGTTGCTAAACTATATGTTGTATAGAGTGTTGTTTCTGTAAGAATAGTTTACTGACATCGTACACATATCATTAGACAGCGTGACATTTTCACTGGCCAATAAAATTATCCCCAGTTGCCATGGATCCAGTAGCCCAGCTGGCTCTGCAGTTGCAGGGATTATCCATGGAGCTGACGGACATTAAGTCCAAAGTTTTGTCTCCCCTGGAGCAAACCAGATTTGAACCTAAAGTAGCTCTCCCGGACAGGTTCACTGGTGGGCGAGACAAATTTTTCACATTCCGGGAAGCATGTAAATTGTATTTTCGGCTTCGGCCTCGATCATCAGGGAGTGAAGAGCAGAGAGTGGGAATTGTTATCTCGCTCCTACAAGGGGACCCTCAATCCTGGGCATTCTCCCTTCCTCCGGGATCCCCGGCTCTACAGTCTGTAGATCGATTTTTTACTGCCCTGGGTTTGGTATATGATGACCCAGATCGGGTCTCTCTTGCTGAGACAAAATTACGTAAGATACAGCAGGGAGATCGTCCGGCGGAGGAATTTGCTTCTGAGTTCCGTAGATGGGCCACAGATACTCAGTGGAATGACCCAGCTCTTAGGAGTCAGTTTTGTCATGGGCTTTCTGACAAATTAAAGGACGTTTTGGCTCAGTATGATTCTCCTCCATCACTGGAGGCTGCTATGGCCCTAGCTATCCGTACTGATAGACGGCTTCGGGAGAGGGGTGAGGTAACTCCGCCCCCGGTAGTTGCTCCACCTACTACAAAAGTCCCTTATGTTGAGGTTCCCCTTGTCTGTTCAGAGGAGCCTATGCAGTTGGGAGGGACATCATTTCGTAGGAGGGGATTGGTGGTACGCAGCAGGACTAGAAGGTGTTTCTTCTGCGGGAAAGAGGGACATTTTGTTGGGGGATGTCCATCCCGTGCCTTGTTGAGCAAAAAGTTGCCGGAAAACTGTTAATCCCAGGTTGTGTGGTGGACGACAACCTGGGAGTATGTATTTCGTCCGCTAGTTCTTCTCAGTTCCTTGTACCAGTGGAGATGGTGGTTGGTACGAGAGTGGAGAGATTTTCTGTTCTTCTTGATAGTGGGTCCGGGGCTAATCTGGTTGACGCTCAGCAGGGTGGATTTGATTTAAATCAAACTGATTTAAATCACGATTTAAATCACGATTTAAATCACTAGTCAGTAAGGCTTGATTTAAATCAGTGATTTAAATCAAAGTTTCTACCAGACCGGTATATCTAATTTCATCATGTGCGATACGCCCCAGACTGGTGTATCTAATTTCATCAAGTGCGATATGCCCCAGACCGGTGTATCTAATCCCATAATGCGATACACTACACTCAGCCCTGTATCTAGATACATGCAGTGTGTCATGTGCTGTGAATAATCCCAGTGTGTGATACTCTCCACGTATCTGTGCTCAGTTTATAATACAGCGAGCAGCATGGACTAACAGAATAGATGCTGCCGGTCGTCCTCAGTGACAGCCTACTTGTCAGTATCACTGGCAGTCCCCAACAAAATGGCTCCGCTCTGTGAGCCTAAACTACATCCTCTGTTATTACAAACACCTAGTAACGGAGGAGAGAAGTCACATGTGATCATTTTCTTGTCTGCTTGCCCTTCCTCCTTCTCACACTTAGATTCACATTCTTCTTGTGTTGTGCAGATCTATTCCACTCCAAACAATCAGAAACATTGTCTAACTTCTTGGACTTGGCACTGAAGGGGTTGATTCTGTATTCATAGGTTTGTAGAACAATAGGATTAAGGTCTTTTTCTCAACTCTGTTCATGTTGTAACATTTTTGCCGTGAAGAAGAGGCTGGAGTCAAATTCCGCTTTTGAGAACTGCGTAAGTAAAGCGAGCGTCTGTGATAACATAGGAGAGAAACTGCCCACTAATCCTACAGAAACCTCTGGAAGAGCATGGCATTGTGAATGTTACACATAAACAGCCTTTTTTTGATTAAACCATAACTCTGGGTGACATGTTTAAACATAGTTCCAAAATGGAACAGGGCAACTCTCTATCATTTAATATACCACAAAGAATTAGAGCTTCCAGCCCAAATAGAGACATGAGGCAATAATATATATAAAAGATACAAACTTTATTTAACAAATATTACTAAAATGTTCACAATATTGTAAATTTAAGATGAGAGGTACAATGGTGAGTAGGAAGATATAAACACCTGTCGCACAAAAAATCAGCACATCTGAATCCAAAAAGTGGTCTATCAAGCACAGTATATCAGATAATGTTGAAATAAATCAGTCAATTTAGTATCCGGACAGGAAAACAATATATATTCCCAAAGTGGGGTAATATATCATTCCATATAATATGTGGGATAATTAATCCATCATATCCTGCCTGGAGCATAAATGTGCCAAAGAGTAAGACACACTGCCCCCGAGGAAGCTCAAGGAGCGAAACGTGCGTCGGGGCACGTACCTGGTCCGTTACATTTCCCCAATATGGGTAAGCACTTTCCAGCATCTTTTTCCGCAGCTGACATGGCACCTCACAGGAGCTGGTAGATGTGTGGGGGGGATTTTCTTTCTTTTTTCTGTCCCCCTCTTCTCTCTAATGCCATATCAGATCTATCTGTCTTACTCTTTGGCACATTTATGCTCCAGGCAGGATATGATGGATTAATTATCCCACATATTATATGGAATGATATATTACCCCACTTTGGGAATATATATTGTTTTCCTGTCCGGATACTAAATTGACTGATTTATTTCAACATTATCTGATATAAGGTGCTTGATAGACCACTTTTTGGATTCAGATGTGCTGATTTTTTGTGCGACAGGTGTTTATATCTTCCTACTCACCATTGTACCTCTCATCTTAAATTTACAATATCACATATACAGCCTTTATTGTACTGAGTTAAACAACTCAGCTTTATCTCATGATGGAAGAACCTTTGGATGGTAAAATATTTTCCTCAAAAAGCAGTTTATTGAAAAAAAATCCAATTTAAATCAAAAAAATCCGATTTAAATAAAAAAAATCCGATTTTTTTGATTTTTTTAAAAAAATCATTGATTTTTATCCACCCTGACGCTCAGTTTGCTCAGGCTCAAGGTATGCCTCTGAGTGTATTGGCCAAACCGATCCCTATATTCTCCATTGACGCCAGGCCTCTCGGCCAAGGTAGCTTTGTTCATGAGGTCCATAACATTGATATTCGGGTAGGGGCGATACATAGGGAACAATTATCTTGTTATGTGTTGGAGGGTCTACCTACTCCTATTGTGTTGGGACTTCCTTGGTTGGTTAAACATAACCCTGTGATTAATTGGCAGTCCAGAAGAGATAAGCCAATGGGGTGAGTTTTGCAAAAGTAACTGCATGAACACAGTCATCAGTGCGGTCGTGCCTAGTACTTTGCCTCCTTTTTTGGAGGACTTTGGGGATGTGTTCTCTGAGGAGGGGTGTCAGGAGTTGCCTCCTCATCGCGTGTATGACTGCTCTATTAATTTACTTCCTGATGCTAAGTTACCTAAAGCTAGGTTATATAACCTTTCTGGTCCTGAGAGGCAGGCTATGAAAGACTATATTTCGGAAAGTCTGGCCAAAGGGCATATTAGACCTTCATCTTCCCCAGTGGCCGCGGGGTTCTTCTTTGTGAAGAAAAAAGATGGAGGCCTACGCCCTTGCTTGGATTTCCGCGAACTTAATCTGATTACTGTTCGAGATCCGTATCCTCTCCCTCTTATTCCTGATCTCTTCAATCAAATTGTGGGCGCCAAATGGTTCTCTAAATTGGATCTCAGGGGGGCGTATAATTTGATTAGGATAAAAGAGGGGGATGAGTGGAAAACGGCATTTAACACGCCGGAGGGACATTATGAGAACATTGTCATGCCTTTTGGTCTGACTACTGCACCAGCAGTATTCCAACATTTTGTTAATGACATTTTTCGTCACCTTGTGGGGCTGTTTGTGGTCGTATATTTGGATGACATTTTAATTTACTCGCCAGATCTTGTGTCTCACCAGGAGCATGTGAGACAGGTGTTGCAGATCTTGCGAGACAATAAACTATACGCCAAACTGGAAAAGTGTGTATTTGCTGTACAGGAACTTCAGTTTTTGGGTTTCTTGGTGTCAGCCTCCGGTTTCCGTATGGACCCTGAAAAAGTGAGAGCAGTGCTTGAATGGGATCAGCCAGAGGATCTTAAGGCTCTGCAGCGTTTTCTGGGGTTTGCTAACTACTACCGGAAATTTATTTGTAATTTCTCATCTGTTGTCAAACCTCTCACTGACATGACAAGAAAAGGGACGGATTTTTCTAAATGGTCGGACAAAGCTTGCCAAGCTTTTTCCTCTTTGAAAAAATGTTTTGCTTCGGCACCCGTTCTCATCCAACCAGATGCATCACAGCCGTTCATTGTGGAGGTGGACGCGTCTGACGTAGGGGTGGGTGCAATATTGTCCCAGGGTCCGTCCCCTGGTAAATGGCATCCGTGCGCTTTCTTTTCTAAGAAGTTGTCGTCCGCCGAAAGGAATTCTGATATCGGCAATAGGGAACTTTTGGCCATTAAGTTGGCTTTTGAAGAATGGCGTCACTTTTTGGAGGGGGCAGTCCACCCGGTCACCGTCATTACTGATCACAAAAACCTGCTGTATTTGGAATCTGCTAAGCGTCTGAATTCCAGACAAGCTCGATGGTCGTTGTTTTTTACCAGGTTTAATTTTGTCGTCACATATCGCCCTGGGTCTAAGAATGTTAAGGCTGATGCCTTGTCTCGCAGTTTCCCAGGGGCCGGGAAAACGGATGACCCGATTCCTATCCTTCAGGAGGGGGTGGTAGTGTCGGCTGTATGTTCTGAGCTTGAGGAGGAGGTATTAGAGGCTCAGGGGGACGCCCCTGCAGGACCTTCAGGGAGACTGTTTGTCCCAAATCAGTTGAGACAAAAGGTTATTGAGGCACATCATAATTCTGCTTTAGCAGGACATCCAGGGAGTAAGGCTACTTTAGATCTCCTTTCTCGCCGGTTTTGGTGGCCTAACGTTAATAAAGATGTTATAACTTTTGTCGCGTCCTGTGGGGTTTGTGCTCGCTCTAAGACCCCGCATACCCGTCCGTCTGGGACCCTTTTACCCTTGAAACTTCCGGAGCGTCCATGGACTCATTTGTCTATGGACTTCATTACGGATCTTCCTCCGTCGTCAGGGAAAACTGTCATACTGGTGGTTGTTGACAGGTTCAGTAAGATGGCACATTTCATTGCTCTTCCTGCCCTCCCTAATGCTAAAACTCTGGCGCAGGTGTTCATTGGGGAGATTGTGAGACTTCATGGGTCGCCTTCTGATGTGGTGTCAGATAGGGGGTCTCAGTTTGTGTCTAAATTTTGGAGGGCATTTTGTTTACGTCGGGGGATGCAATTGTCATTTTCCTCGGCTTTTCATCCGCAGACCAATGGTCAGACAGAGCGTCTGAATAAAAGCCTTGAGACTTATCTTCGGTGTTTTGTCTCAGAGAACCAGGAGGACTGGTCTTCTTTCTTGCCTCTGGCAGAGTTCGCTCTTAACAACAGGCGGAGCGAGTCCACTGGTAAATCCCCGTTTTTTGGGGCATATGGTTTCCATCCCAGTTTTGTACTTTCAATGGGGGGGGCCCTTCTGGGGTTCCTGAGGAGGAGCGTTTCTCGTCGTCACTTGCTTCAGTGTGGAGAGGTGTATTGAATAATCTGAGTGCTATGGGGAACCGTTATAAACGTATGTCTGATAGGAGGAGAGTTTCTGGTCCAGATCTGAATGTGAACGATCTGGTATGGTTGTCTACCAGGAATATAAAATTTAAAGTTCCTTCCTGGAAACTGGGTCCCAGATTCATCGGGCCGTACAGGATCAGTTCCATAATTAATCCTGTGGCATTTCGTCTGGACCTCCCTCCTACGTTTAAAATCCACAATGTGTTCCACAAGTCATTACTTAAGAGGTACGTGGCACCAGTCATACCGTCACCTCTACCTCCTCCTCCAGTGGTGGTCAATGGTAACTTGGAGTTTCAAGTGTCAAAGATCATTGACTCACGTCTGAATCGCGGTCCCTTCAGTACTTGGTGCATTGGAAGGGGTATGGTCCAGAGGAGAGGACGTGGGTTCCTGCGTCTGACATTAACTCAGATCGTTTGGTTCGGACCTTTCACAGAACTCACCCGGGCAGACCTGGCCTTGAGGGTCCGGAGGCCCCTCGTAGAAGGGGGGGGGTACTGTCATGTGTGCATCGCCACGAAGATCGTCGCGGTTGCACATTCTGACTTCTCACAGCTGAGTTGCTGTTTCTTTGTGTTTGGCAGTGAGGGAGTTAATTCTGTCTGTGCTCGGTTCTGGGACTGGGTTCAGTTTCTCCCGGCTGCAATTGATTATTTGTTGATTGGTTTCCTTTAAATCCCTGGTTGTCTGTTTTGGGAGTTGCCAGTGAAATTCTTCATGCAGACCACAGATAGGATTGAATCTGTATAGACTTAAGTTAAAGAGCTCCTTAGTTGTTTTAAGCTCAACTTGCTTAGAGTTTTATATCCCAGACCATTTATGTTCCTTCTGTGTTTGAGTGTGTATGCGAGTCTGTGTTTTCTCCAGTCTGTCCTATATGTCTAATCTGTGTATTTAGCAGAGATCAGCCCATATCCCTTTGGTGGTAATCAGGGTCCTTCTTAGGACTGATTACAGGGTTCAGGGACTGATAGGAGACTAGGTTAGGCTGGAGACTTGGACCTCTGAACCATTATCAGTACCTCCAAGGTGAGGGAATAGTTAGGACCCCAGTTTTAGGGTCAGGTTAGACCCGGTCCTCCTCTTTCCTGTGACAGCGTATCAAGTCCTCAAGATTAACCCTGAGTTCAACGGATATCGTGTCAGGTAAATCTATTCTATATTTACATGCTGATGTTGCTAAACTATATGTTGTATAGAGTGTTGTTTCTGTAAGAATAGTTTACTGACATCGTACACATATCATTAGACAGCGTGACACTTAAGCAGAGATTCACTTCTGCTCTTGTTCTACGGCAGCCTGATGTTTCTCTGCCATTTCAGGTGGAGGTTGATGCCTCTGAAATTGGGGCAGGTGCCGTTTTGTCCCAAAAAGATCCAGAGACCTCTAAAAGTAACCCTTGTGCCTTTTTCTCTCGAAAATTTTCTCCTACTGAACTTAATTATGACGTGGGTAATCGGGAGTTATTGGCCATGAAGTGGGCTTTTGAAGAGTGGAGACATTGGCTGGAGGGAGCCAAACATCAGGTGGTGGTCCTTACGGACCATAAGAATCTGGTCTATCTGGAATCTGCCAAGCGACTCAATCCTAGACAGGCCAGGTGGGCCTTGTTTTTCACACGTTTTAATTTTGTGGTTTCCTTTCTTCCTGGCACTAAGAATGTTAAGGCGGATGCCCTCTCGAGGAGCTTCCTTGCGGACTCTCCTGAGTTATCTGATCCTTCTGTTATTTTGAAAGAGGGTGTAGTTCTTTCCGCCATCTCGCCCAATTTGAGACTTGCTCTGGAGGGGAGTCAGGAGGATAGGTCCTAGCGCTGCCCGGTTGGAAAATTGTTTGTCCCGGATCAGTGGAAAAAGAGTGTGATGTCTGAGATTCATTGTTCCGCATTGGCTGGGCATCCCGGAATTTTTAGTACCAGAGACTTGGTTAGTCGGTCCTTTTGGTGGCCTACCTTGTCTCGTGATGTCAGGGAATTTGTGCAGTCCTGCGGGACTTGCTCTCGCTCCAAGCCTTGCTCTCGCTCTAGTGGTTTGTTGATGCCATTGCCTGTGCCCAAGAAACCATGGACCCATATCTCTATGGATTTCATTTCCGACCTTCCTGTTTCTCAGAGAATGACCACCATCTGGGTAATTTGTGATAGGTTTTCCAAAATGATACATCTTGTGCCATTACCTAAGTTGCCTTCCTCCTCTGAATTGGTGCCGTTGTTCCTTCAGCACGTGGTTCGTTTACACGGCATTCCTGAGAACATTGTGTCTGACAGAGGAGTCCAGTTTGTTTCCAGATTTTGGAGGACTTTTTGTTCTAAACTGGGTTTTCAATTGTCTTTCTCCTCGGCATTTCATCCTCAGACCAATGGTCAAACTGAGAGAACAAACCAGACATTGGAGACTTATCTAAGATGCTTTGTGTCTGCTGATCAGGATGACTGGGTCTCTTTTTTGCCTTTGGCTGAGTTTGCTCTTAATAATAGGGCTAGCTCTGCCACTTTGATGTCTCCGTTTTTCTGTAATTCTGGGTTTCACCCTCGATTTTCTTCAGGACAGACGGAGGCTTCTGTCTGTCCAGGTGTTGACTCTGTTGTGGAGCGTATGCAACAGATTTGGGACCAGGTAGTGGAGAGGTTGTCCCTCTCTCAGGAGAAGGCCCAGCGCTTTGCTAACCGGCATAGGACTGATGGTCCTCGGTTTAAAGTGGGGGACTTGGTCTGGTTGTCCTCAAAGAATATTCCTATGAGAGTGGCATCTCCTAAATTTAAGCCTAGGTTCATTGGACCTTATAAGATCATGGAGATTATTAATCCTGTTTCTTTTCATTTGCTTCTTCCAGGGACATTTAAGATCCATAACGTGTTCCACAAGTCCTTGTTGAAGAGGTTTGTTGAGCCAGTGGTTCCTGCTGCTGTGCCTCCTGACCCTGTTTTGGTTGAGGGCAATCTGGAGTATGTGGTTGAGAAAATATTAGATTCTCGTTTTTCTAGACGGAAACTCCAGTATTTGGTTAAATGGAGAGGTTATGGTCAGGAAGACAATTCTTGGGTGTTTGCTTCGGACATCCATGCTAGGAGACTTATCCGTGCGTATCATAGAACTCATCCTGACCGGCCTGGTTGCTCAGGTGAGGGTTCGGTGACCCCTCCTCAAGGGGGGGGTACTGTTGTGAATGGGTTTGAGATGAGTTCTGAGCAGAGGCTTCCTCTGGTGGTTACAAGCGGTGCTGGTCTGTCCAGTGAAGATTGTGAGGACTGGGAATCAGGTGTTACTGACTGGTCTTATATAAGGGAGTCACCTTCCCATCAGGGTTGCCGGTGATCAATTGTTCTGGTCTGAATCCTTCATTCCTGTTTCCCTTGTAGCCTGCTGTGTCGTGTCTGCATCTCCTGCTAACAGATAAGACATTTTCTTCTTTTTGTTTTTGTGCTATATTTTTGCATTTTTGTCCTGCACTTCTGTGGGGGCCTTCAGGGTCCCCTCCGGGGGCTTTTGCCCTCTCAATTTAGTTCAGCCACTTATGTATGTACTTTTGCTTTTTCCAGTTTTTTCAGTGGCTGCTGTTTTGATTTTGTTACACCAGAGAACTAATTTAGGTGGTAGAGGTCGTGTGATCTCAGGTGTTTTTGAAATTAGTGGTGTTGGTGCTTTTCAGGGTTTTCTGTGATTGCAGTAAGTACCCTTCCTGTCCTTTTCTATTTAGTTAGTTTGGGCCCCAGCGTTTGCTCATACTATTTTCTTTCTGTGTCAGTATTTCATCTTGTCTAACCGCCATTACATGTTTGGGGGCTTTCTATTGTCTTTGGGGTTCTGCTCCGGGGCAGATAGCTTTCCTATTTCTATCTTTAGGTGTAGTTAGTTTCTCAGGCTGTGACGAGGCGTCTAGGACCAACGTAGGAACGCTCCACGGCTGCCTCTAGTTGTGGTGGTTAGTCAGGGTACTGCAATCTCATAGTTTCCAACTGCTCTGGTGTATTGCCTTTTTTTTACCTGCACTCCTCAGCTACCAAATCATAACAGGTTGCATTCCGTCTTGACCTCCCTCCTACATTTAAAATTCATAATGTGTTCCACAGATCGTTGCTTAAGAGGTATGTGGCGCCGGTGATACCTTCACCTTTACCTCCTCCTCCTGTGGTGGTCAATGGTAACTTGGAGTTCCAGGTGTCGAGAGTCATCGATTCACGTCTGAATCGCCGGTCCCTTCAGTACCTTGTTCATTGGAGGGGGTATGGTCCTGAGGAGAGGACGTGGGTTTCTGCGTCGGATATTAACGCAGACCGATTGGTTCGGGCCTTCCACACTACTCACCCAGATAAACCCGGCCCTGAGGGTCCGGAGGCCCCTCGTAGAAGGGGGGGTACTGTCACGGGTGTGTCGCTGCAAAGATCGTCGCGATTGCACACCCTGACTTCTCACAGCTGAGTTTCTGGTGCTGGGTGTTTTTCGGCAGTGAGGGAGTTAATTCTCCCTCTCTCTGTGCTGGACAAGACCAGCCTCGCCCAGCTGCAATTAATGTTGCTGTAATTGGATTCCTTCAAATACCTGCCAGTCTGCTAGGGAAGTGTCGGTGAAAGCATTCATGCAGACCAGCAGAGCGGATCGTGGTATTGTGAAGGCAGAAGTGAAGAGTACCTGGTGTGGTCTTTTTCCCCTCCTCGCTTTATCATTTATCTCCGTACCCGTTGGTGTCCCCTCTGTTTCCTGTGGTATGACTTTTGTATGCAAGCTGGATTTTAGTTTACCCCTTGTACTGTCTCGTTCGTCTATTACTGTGTCTAGGCATATACCTTCCAGTCCCCGGTGTTGTGATCAGGGTCCTTCTCAGGACTAGATCAATGAGGTTCAGGGATCCTCAGGAGGTAGGGATTACGCTGGCGGCCTGGACCTCTGTACCATCAACAGTACCTCCAGGTAGAGGGATTAGTCAGGACCCCAGCTTAGGGTCAGCATAGACCCCAGACCTCCTGTATGCAGTAACAGCGTGACATTCCTGTGCCTTCCTCCCTATGACGTGGCCCCTCAGGGCTCCTGTGACTTCCTCTCTTTGACATTGCCTCAGTGTGGCCCCTCCGGGCTCCTGTACCTTCCTTCCTATGACATGGCCTCAGTGTGGCCCCACCGGGCTCCTGTACCTTCCTCCCTATCGTATGGCCTCAGTGTGGCCTCTTAGGGCTACTGTACCTTCCTCCCTATGACATGGCCTCAGTGTAGCCCCTCAGGACTCTCCTGTACCTTCCTCCCTATGACATGGCCTCAGTGTGGCCCCTCAGGGCTCCTGTGCCTTCAGCTCTATGACATGGCCTCAGTGTGGCCCCTGAGGGCTCCTGTAACTTCCTTCCTATGACATGGCCTCAGTGTGGCCCCTCCGGGCTCCTGTACCTTCCTTCCTATGACATGGCCTCAGTGTGGCCCCTCCGGGCTCCTGTACCTTCCTCCCTATGATATGGCCTCAGTGTGGACCCTCAGGGCTCCTGGGCCTTCCTCCCTATGACATGGCCTCAGTGTGGCCCCTCAGGGCTCCTGTACTTTCCTCCCTATGACATGACCTCAGTGTGGCCCCTCAGGGCTCCTGTGCCTTCCTCCCTATGACACGGCCTCAGTATGGCCCCTCAGGGCTCCTGTACCTTCCTCCCTTTCATATGGCCTCAGTGTGGCCCCTCAGGGCTCCTGTACCTCCCTCTCTATGACATGGCCTCAGTGTGGTCCCTCAGGTCTCCTGTACCTCCCTCCCTATGACATGACCTCAGTGTGGCCCCTCAGGGCTCCTGTATCTCCCTCCCTATGACATGACCTCAGTGTGGCTCTCAGGGCTCCTGTACCTTCCTCCCTATGATAAGGCCTCAGTGTGGCCCCTCAGGACTCCTGTACCTTCCTCACTATGATATGGCCTCAGTGTGGCCCCTCCGGGCTCCTGTACCTTCCTCCCTATTACATGGCCTCAGTGTGGCCCCTCAAGGCTTCTGTACCTTCCTCCCTATGACATGGCCTCAGTGTGGCCCCTCAGGACTCTCCTGTACCTTCCTCTCAATGACATGGCCTCAGTGTGGCCCCTCAGGGCTCCTGTACCTTCCTCCCTATGACATGGCCTCAATGTGGCCCCTCAGGGCTCCTGTGCCTTCCTCCCTGTGACATGGCCTCCGTGTGGCCCCTCAGGACTCTCTTGTACCTTCTTCCTATGACATGGCCTCAGTGTTGCCCCTCAGGGCCCCTGTCCAGCAGTCCAGTATTCTTCTGCTCTTTGGAAGACCAGGGGAGGAGTTCTGAAGAGATCATTTGCATATTCCCCGTTCCTTCTGGGATAAGTAAAAAAACTCCGCATGCTGAAAGAACATTGGATTTTGGCCGTTGCAGCTGAAAGAGGGACTGTGAAGAAACCAGATTGTATCTTAATTTCCCAGACAACCATGTTTTTGTAAACCCACAAGAATTTACTTTTTATCTGTGTATTGAATTGTGGATTTAAGTGTTTGTCTGGTGGGTCAAGAAGACAGACTTGCATACCATTTAACATACTATGTAAGTCTGTAATAGTGACTTGTACATAGTGGGTGTTTATCTGTGTTTATTGTGAGCTGATATGCTAATTGTGTATTGTATTCTACAACCAGTTTGTTGCCTTCGAAGGTAGCTAGGGAAAGGCTGTGAGGATGAACTGAAGCACACTGGGTAATTCTAAAAATACATCACCTGCCTCGGGTATAAAAGAGACTTCTTTCCTTCTGGCTGGTGTCACAGCTGAGGTGACATCGGATCCGGCTGAAAGAAGACAGGACTGCTCTCGGTTATCTCCCTACGCTTGTCGTACCTCCTTTCTGTGTGTATACCACAGGTGGAATATCGACCCTGGGAGCTCTGACATATCATCTACCATCATCTTGGTGAGACAGCGGAAGGGTGAGACCTTGTAATGTGCACCATGTTGGGGATAATTGCTGGGAAAGTTCTGTTTGCTATTGGGTGTTGTGGTTCAATAAAGCATTGCCACACTGTTTTACCCTAACCCTGCGTTGTCTGTGTAGTATGTTGCCCACGGGGAGATAGAGCGGGCGTTCAGTGGTATGAGCCCTGGTCCACGCAGTCTTTCTAAAGGCAGCCAGGCCAGCGGACGAGAGCAACTACTGACCCCGTTTCTCCACAAGGACATAGATAAACCGCGTGTTTACATTTTGGCACGTTTTTTACCGCTTAGATTTCTCTTAACAATAAGAACATGGAAGAGGCCAGGAGCCATTTGTTGAGCTGCATTTCTTGCTACATGTTCACAGACTTACCAACGGAAAAGCCAAATTTCACATGCCACAAATGCAAGCTTGTGTCCCTGTTGGAGGGAAAGTTGAAAAATCTAGAATAGAGGCTGCTATCTGCAGACCGGATATAACCTCAAGAGAAATGTGCTGTCTTCCAGGTGCCAAAATTAAAGATGTGTCTGACAGGTGTGGTACACCAAAGGGGGTCTTGCTGGATGGGAGATATATTTCTCCCAGCAGACTAAAGTTTGGTCAGTATTTTCCCTGATCACAAGGACCTGTGATGAGGTCATAGTCACGTGATCAGGTCAGCTGATGTGTACCTCACCTGAGGGTGTGGACTAGGCCTATTTAACCAGGAGCTGTTGTAGTATGTGGGTGTGGAAGGAAGGAGTTTGGGCTGGAGTCAGCCTGGAAGAAGTGATTTCTGTTACTGTGTGTCAGTGTGCACCAGGAAGCGAGTACCAGACCATCCGGAATGGCACCTGGAGGTCCCTGCTGGCCTGCAGCCGCTTACTTAAGCCCGTCCCAACAAGGGTGAGTCTGGGACCAGTGGTTCTCCAAACTGGAGTGGTTTATGTTCTGTTTTGATTTTGTTATCTGGACTTTTGTTGAACCCGTCATTAAAACCACTGAACTGTGAACTGAAAGCCTGTGTGTTTGCCTCATTACTGCGGCCCGGCCCCTGCCTACCAGAGCGGATCCCTACAATTGGTGGAGAATGCGGGCAACGCAGTGAGGTCAGGCTGTTTTTTCTCTGCATGACAGTAAATGTCCTGGGTGAAGAAAGTGACGCAAAACCCGGTGGAGAACTGTCCGGAGATGGAGAGCACAATAAAAATGCTTGTGGAGGCCATGCGTCAGCAACAGCAGGCTATGCAGCAGCAACAGGCTATACAGCAGCAGGCTATGGAGCAGCAGCAGATATTTAATCGACAGCAACAGGAAACCAACAGTCTTCTGATGCAGCACATTACAGCGCCGCAGACAGCAGGAGCTGCCCGGGACCGCCAGGATGTCCGAAAAGCGGTCCGTACAGCGATTCCCAAAATGGAGCAATCAGATGACGTCGAGGTGTACCTGGAGGTGTCTGAAGGCGTGGCTGAGAGGGAGAGACTACCCCGGGATCAGTGGCTCCATTTTTGGCTCCAGGACCCGCGAAAGCCTATAGGGACCTACCCCCCGAGCACCAGAGGGACTACGAGATCATCAAGGGTGAGATACTCGCACGTCTTGGGGTAAATGTATTGGTCCGGGCCCAGCGGGTACACCAGTGGAAGTTTTCCCCTTCCGAGCCAGCTCGGTCCCAGTATTATGACTTGATACACCTGGTAGAAAAGTGGTTGCAGCCGGAGGTATTGTCACCCAGCGTTATGCTGCAACATATAGTAACTGATAAGTTCTGGAGAACTTTTCCCCACACCTTCAAACATGGGTTGGACAGGCAGCCCCGACTGATGGCCTCCAGATGGTAGACCTCATTGAAAGATATGGGGCTACCAAGGAGATACAGGGAGAGACTACCCGGTAGGTAATGAGTAAATCCCCAAACCTTCACCCGCCGCTCGGCGAGCAGAGACTCGGAAGGCCGCCCAGGACGCGTCTGGGGACGAAAGGGGCCCCATAATCTGTTGGCGGTGCCAAGAACCAGGACATGTGAGAGCTGATTGCCCCCACTTGACTGAGCCCATGGACACAAACAATGGGTACTATCAGTCTCACTATGCCGAACACATGTGTGCAGTGGGCAAACCAGAGGGACCCAGTATGAACCATTTGTGTAAAGTGGAGGTGGAGGGTAACCCTGCTGTGGCTCTACTGGACTCAGGGAGTCTAGTGACCCTAAGACGAGCCAGCCATGTCCAAATCAGCGAGTATACTGGTCGGAAAATGGGTGTATTGTGTATACATGGGGACCTAAAACATTATCCTACCGCCCTGGTGATGATAAACACGCCAGCGGGGAGGAGGTGCCACGAGGTGGGGGTGGTGGTTAATTTGCATTATGATGTAATAATGGGGAGAGATTTTCCGTTATTTTCTGTGCTTTGGCCTGTAATTACCCCTCCCACGGAACAGTCGTCGGCACCAGTGGCAACCATGTTGCATTCCTCAGAAATCGGGCATGAACCTGGTGGCCCAGAGGAAGATGTGCTGGCGGTAGGAGTACCTGTGCCTTCGGTGGAGGAGGAAAAATCCTCTCCTATAGAAGTGTTAGCTGGGGAGGTGAAAGACTTGCCACCGGGACCAGAATTGTCAGGCTTAAATGTGGCAGGTGACAATTTTGGTACGGCGCAACTCCGGGACCCTACGTTGGCTCGAGCCCGGGAAAATGTACTGGTTGTCAATGGGGAACCCCAACAACCCGGGGCAGCTACAGTGTTTCCCTGATTCGAGCTGAACCAAGATTTGCTGTATCGGGTTGAGAAAGTATGTGGGGAAATTGTCGAGCAATTGCTGGTACCTCAGTCGTATCGTAAGTTGGTAATGGACCTAGCGCATGCGCATGTACTGGGGGGACATCTGGGCCAAAAGAAAACCCTAGACCGAATTCTACAATGGTTTTACTGGCTAGGGGTCTATGAAGAAGTTAAACGGTATTGTAACTCTTGTCCCGTGTGCCAGGTAACCAGTCCGCAGCCTCATTTTCGGAGTCCCTTGGTGCCATTACCCATTATAGAGGTCCCGTTTGAGAGAATAGCCATGGATCTGGTGGGGCCTGTTAATAAATCCTCAAGGGGTCACCAACACATCCTCGTAGTTCTAGATTACGCTACCAGGCATCTTGAGGCCATTCCCCTGCACCACACCTCCGCCAAACTTATAGCAAAAGAACTCATGGGTATGTTCTCCCGGGTGGGAATCCCTCAAGAAATCTTAACAAACCAGGGGACCCCCTTTATGTCCAAAATCATGAGGGAACTCTGCCACTTGTTAGGTGTTAAACAGTTGCGCACATCGGTCTATCATCCCCAAACAGACGGTTTGGTAGAAAGGTTCAATAAAACCCTGAAGAATATGTTGAAGAAAGCAGTCTCTAATGATGGTACGGACTGGGATCTCTTGTTGCCATACCTGATGTTTGCAGTGCGGGAGGTGCCCCAGGCATCTACGGGGTTCTCTCCCTTCGAACTATTATATGGCAGACATCCCCGTGGCTTACTCGATATAGCTAAAGAGGCCTGGGAGAACCAACCAACTCCCCACAAAAGTGTGATAGAACATGTGGCCAAAATGCAAGAGAGAATGGAGACAGTCCTACCATTAGTCCGAGAACGTATGGAAGCAGCACAAAGGTCACAGAGGCAGGTCTATAACCGGGAGGCACGGGTAAGGTCCTTTAACCCTGGGGATCGGGTGTTGGTACTTGTGCCTACAGTGGATAGTAAGTTCCTTGCAAGGTGGCAGGGACCCTACGAGATTATGGAGAAGGTGGGTCCCGTAAACTATAAAGTACACCAACCAGGGCGGAGAAAGCCAGAACAGGTATACCATGTGAATCTGCTCAAACCATGGAAAGACAGAGATCCTCTTGGTGAGGATTGTCCACGGCCTGCATTTCCAGTAGAGCAGGCTCCCTTGCCTCAGGAGAAGGCAAGAGAAGTCCTCTCCGCCGTCAAAATAGCAGACACTTTGTCTCCTAGACAAGTTCAGGAGGTCCGAGAGTTTGTTAGCCGAAATACCGATGTTTTTTCGGAGCTCCCTGGCCGTACCTCCCTAATCCAACATGACATTGTCACGGAGCCGCAGGCCAAAGTCCGATTAAAGCCATATCTGGTGCCTGAGGCCCGGCGACAAGCCATCTCTGAAGAGGTAAAAAAGATGCTGCAGTTAGGGGTCATTGAAGAGTCCCAGAGTGAATGGGCCAGCCCAATAGTCCTAATACCAAAACCAGATGGGACACTAAGGTTCTGTAATGACTTCAGAAAACTGATTGAAATTTCTAAATTTGACGCCTACCCCATGCCCCAGGTTGATGAGTTAATAGAACGGTTTGGGCAGGCCCGGTATTTTTCAGTCATTGACCTCACAAAAGGCTATTGGCAGGTACCCCTAACAAAAGCAGCGAGAACGAAAACGTTTTTTTTAACACCCGAGGGACTGTTCCAGTATATAGTCCTACCCTTCGGGTTGCATGGCGCTCCAGCGACATTCCAGAGGTTAATGGACGTTGTTCTTTGTCCTCATCGCCGATATGCCGCGGCCTATCTGGACGATATTGTGGTGTACAGTACAGACTGGGAAAGTCACTTAGCCAAGGTACAGGCAGTGATAGATTCCCTGAGACAAGCAGGGCTAACTGCCAACCCAAAGAAGTGTTCCATAGTGTTGGAGGACGTTCGGTACCTGGGGTATGTGATTGGGAGAGGAGTTATCAAACCCCAAATAAACAAAGTGGAGGCAATCCAAAACTGGCCCCGTCCTCTCACCACAAAACAAGTGAAAGGGTTTTTGGGGTTAGTGGGATATTACCGGCGGTTTATTCCCAATTTTGCAACCCTGTCGGCGCCGTTAACTGACTGCCTGAAAGGGAGGAAGTCAGTAATGGTGCGCTGGAATGATCAGATTGAAAAAAATCGGATTTTTTTGATTTAAATCGTTTTTTTTTAATTTAAATCGGATTTTTTTGATTTAAATAGGATTTTTTAATCAAGTTGTACACAAGCAAAACTTTGTCTTTTTGCAAATCAAATTATTTTACACAAATAAAAATATTAAAACAGTTGATGATTATGAAACCTAATAATTTTTATTTGCACTATTAAACAATCAGAATTGAACTACAGAGAGTAAGTACTTTTTAACAATAGCCTATCTCTAACGTTTGAAGTAAGCAAACATCTTCAGTGAATACATCAGTCCTTTAAGCCTACTGTTTATTTAGGACTTTTAATAGGAAAACTAGTTGTCCTGCTTTAGCAGTTCCTAAGCGGTTTCGGACTGTTGTGTGCACAAAACCAAATGAAGAAGAAAACAATCTCTCTACTCCTGCCGATGAAGCCGATGCAGTCAGTAGCTGAGTAGCTACATTTATTATCTTCGCTGGAAGAACAAGTGATTGCGACTTCCACCAGTCCAGTGGTTTTAGTTCATTTACGACGTTATCTGCAAACATGTGTTTTTGAAATGGTGCAGATTCACACTTCAATTTCAGCACAGTTGCCACAATGTCATGATTAGTATTGGCGAGCCACTCCATTGCAGAGTTGATTTCCGCCTCAGATACTTTTTTTCCCTCTGTAGATGGGATGCAAGATATTGGCTAAATAGTGTTCTTTTAATGCTTGGTCCTTGCGGTGGTGTATTGCAACCTTTACATTGTTTGAGAGGTTCAAGCGATCTAGCGAACCTTCTAAATCTTTCCAAACTTCTGTGGCATCAGCTATGGTTGCAGTATCTTTCTGCATTTTATCCAACGCAATAGATATTGGCTTTAACCTTTCCAAAAGGTCCTCGGCATTTCTCTTCACACCAAGATTTAATACTTTGCTTCGTATATTAGCATCAATTTTATCCCGATGTGTTTCGCAAATGGACACTAATTTTGACCAGTTGTTAATAAACAGTTCCAAGCATTCAGCCAAGGTATTCCATCTAACATCTTGTGGTAGAACCAACTTCAGTCCTCCCATTTCCTTGTAGGTTGCATGTGCAAAATGATTATTGCGGAAATATTTAACAATTTCTACAACATGTTCCTTGACACCCGAAATATGCAGGTCTTTTGCCAAAAGATGCAACAAATGGGCAGAACAACCGTATGTAATGACATTTGTGTCATCCTCATGTGCCAGTTCCGCTCGCATTTTTGCCACATTGCTTGCGTTATCAGTAACTAAGCTCCTTACTTTACATCCAAACTGTTCTTGGCATTGGTGAATTGAGTTCTTAGCAATTTCAAGTAAATATTCAGCAGTATGTGAATTTCCAGATGTGTCGATTGTGTCTGTAAGGTAAGTTTCACCATCTTCTGTTGTGACACAAGTGCAAATTATGGGGTCGTTGTGGATGTTGCTCCAACCATCCAAGCTCATGTTAACAACTTTGTCTTTCAAATATTTTGTACAAGCCGCTCTTTCTTTGTCGTATACAGCCTGAAGATGTTTTCCTGAGATATCAAATCTACTTGGTGGTTTGTAGCCTGGTCTTATTCCTTCGATCATTTGTACAAACAATGGGTGTTCAACTAGTCGGAAAGAAGAATTGGTTGCAAATATGAATTTAGCAATTAATTCATCAAAATGTTCTTTCTGGCTCGTCGTAGTCTTTAACCCCTTCCCGACCCATGACGCCTACGTCGGCGTCATGAAAACCTGTGCCATCCCGACCCATGACGCCGACGTAGGCGTCATGCTATAAATCATGTTACTGCGGGTCGGGGGTCCGGGGTCACTGAAAGGTCACCCGACCCGCAGTAACAGGACCCTTACTGCATCACCACAGGGGGGTTGGCTTAACCCCCACGTGGCCACGATCGCTCTGATTGGCTGTTAAAAGTGAAACTGCCAATCAGAGCGATTTGTAATATTTCACCAATGAAACTGGTGAAATATTACAATCCAGCCATGGCCGATGCTGCAATAGCATCTGCCATGGCTGTAGACCGCGATCAGACCCCCCCACACCATGTCACGGCGGTGATCGGCCGCCGCCATCGAAAGATGGCAGCGATCGGTCACCGCCGTCGCTGTCTGCTCCCCTGCTCCTGCGATCACCCCCCCTCACCTTCCGATCCCCCCCCTCACCTTCCGACGTCCCCTACTCACCTCTCCCGGTCCACCGATGTCCCTGGATCCGTCCCGGCGGCTGCCCGGGATTCTTCATGGGCGCCGCCATCTTGGAAAATGGCGGGCGCATGCGCAGTGCTCCCGCCGGCCGGCGCATGCGCAATGCGCCCTCCATTGTAAAAAAATTTATTTTGATCACTGTGATAAACTGTCACAGTGATCAAAATAAAAAAAAGTAAATGAACCCCCCCCCCCGTCATAGGTAGGGACAAATAATAAAAAAAATTTTTTTTTTTTTCTTAGCGGATTTTGCTGCTGATCCGCAGCTGATTTTGCTGCGGATCCGCGGCGGATATCGCGGCTGATCCGCGGCGGATTTCGCGGCTGATCCGCGGCTGATTTCGCGGCTGATCCGCGGCTGATTTCGCTGCTGATACGCGGCGGATTTCGCTGCGGATCCGTGGCGGATTTCGCTGAGGATCCGCGGCGGATATCGCTGCTGATCCGCGGCTGATTTCGCTGCTGATCCGCGGCGGATTTCGCTGCTGATCCGCGGCGGATTTCGCTGCTGATCCGCGGCGGATTTCGCTGCTGATCCGCGGCGGATTCGCTGCTGATCCGCTGCGGATCCGCGGCTGATTTAGCTGCTGATCTGCGGCGGATTTCGCTGCTGATCCGCGGCGGATTTCGCTGTTGATCCGCAACTGATTTTGCTGCTGATTCGCGGCGGATTTCGCTGCTGATCCGCGGCGGATTTCGCTGCTGATCCGCGGCGGATTTCGCTGCTGATCCGTGGCGGATTTCGCTGCGGATCCGCGGCGGATTTCGTTGCTGATCCGCGGCGGATTTTGCTGCTGATCCGCAACTGATTTTGCTGCTGATTCGCTGCGGATCTGCGGCGGATTTCGCTGCTGATTCGCGGCGGATTTTGCTGCTGATCCGCGGCGGATTTCGCTGCTGATCCGTGGCGGATTTCGCTGCGGATCCGCGACTGATTTCGCTGCGGATCCACGGCTGATTTCGCTGCTGATCCGCGGCGGATTTCGCTGCTGATCCGCAACTGATTTTGCTGCTGATTCGCGGCGGATCCGCGGCGGATTTCGCTGCTGATCCACGGCGGATTTCACTTCTGATCCGCGGCGGATTTCGCTGCGGATCCGCTACTGATTTCGCTGCGGATCCGCGACTGATTTCGCTGCGGATCCGCGACTGATTTCGCTTCGGATCCGCGGCGGATTTCGTTGCTGATCCGCGGCGGATTTTGCTGCTGATCCGCGACTGATTTTGCTGCTGATTCGCTGCGGATCCGCGGCGGATTTCGCGGCTGATTCGCGGCGGATTTCGCTGCTGATCCGCGGCTGATTTCGCTGCTGATCCGCGGCTGATTTCGCTGCTGATCCGCGGCGGATTTTGCTGCTGATCCGCGGCGGATTTTGTTGCTGATCCGCGGCTGATTATCTGCTGATTCATCTGCGCTAGCGGGTATAGCATAACGCGATCGCGTTATGCTATACCGTTACCAGCCGGTCAACGCTACGTGTTGAACGGGCTGGTAAAACGCAATATGAACCCAGCCTTAGGGTTAGAACTAGGGTTAGGGTTAGCATTAGGGTTAAGGTTAGAATTACGGTTAGGGTTGGAATTTGAGTTAGGGTTGGAATTAGGGTTAGGGTTGGAATTAGGGTTAGGCTTGTAGTTAGGTTTATGGTTAGAGTTGGGATTAGGGTTAGGGGTGTGTTGGGGTTAGGGTTATGATTAGGGTTTGTATTAGGGTTAGGTGTGTGTAGGGGTTAGGGTTGGGGTTAGGGGTGTGTTGGGGTTAGTGTTGGAGTTAGAATTGAGGGGTTTCCACTATTTAGGCACATCAGGGGGTCTCCATACGCGACATGGCGCCACCATTGATTCCTGCAAATTTTGCGTTCAAAAAGTCAAACAGTGCTCCCTTTATTCCAAGCCCCGACGTATGCCCAAACAGTGGTTTATCCCCACATATGAGGTATCAGCGTACTCGGGAAAAATTGCACAACAACTTTGGGGGTTCTAATTTCTCCTGTTAACATTGGGAAAAAAAATTGGGGACTAAAAATTATTTTTGTGGAAAAAAAATGATTTTATATTTTCACGGCTCTGCGTTATAAACTTCTGTGAAGGACTTCAAAGTGCTTATCACACATCTATAGGAGTTCCTTGGGGGATCTAGTTTCCAAAATGGGGTCACTTGTGGGGAGTTTCTACTGTTTAGGCACATCAGGGACTCTGCAAACGTAACATGACGCCCGAAGACCATTCCATCAAGTGGGCATTTCAAAACGTCACTACTTCCCATCCGAGCCCCGACGTGTGCCCATACAGTAGTTTTCTCCCACATATGGGATATCAGCATACTCAGGACAAATTGGACAACAACTTTTGGGGTCTAATTTCTCATGTTACCCTTGGGAAAATAAAAAAATTGGGGACTAAAAGATCCTGATTGTGGAAAAAATATGATTTTTTTATTTTCATGCCCGGGCGTTATAAACTTCTGTGTAGCCCTTGGGGGTTCAAAGTGCTCACCACACATCTAGATAAGTTCTTTGCGGGGTCTAGTTTCCTAAATGGGGTCACTTGTGGGGAGTTTCTACTGTTTAGGCACATCAGGGGCTCTGCAAACGTAACAAGATGCCCGCAGACCATTCCATCAAGTCGGCATTTCAAAGCGTCACCACATCCCTTCCGAGCCCTGACGTGTGCCCAAACAGTGGTTCCCCCCCACATATGGGGTACTAGCGTACTCAGGACAAACTGGACAACAACTTTTGGAGTCCAATTTCTCCTGTAACCATTGTGAAAATAAAAAATAGTGGGCTAAAAAATCATTTTTTGAGAAAAAAAATGATTTTTTATTTTCACGGCTCTGCGTTATAAACTTCTGTGAAGCACCTGGGGGTTCAAAGTTCTCACTATGCATCTAGATAAGTTCCTTAGGGCGTCTAGTTTCCAAAATGGGGTCACTTGTGGGGGAGCTCCAATGTTTAGGCACACAGGGACTCTCCAAATGCGACATGGCAATCGCTAAATATTCCAGCATATTTTCCATTCAAAAAGTCAAATGGTGCTCCTTCCCTTCTGAGCCCTGCCGTGCGCCCAAACAGTGGTTTATGACCACATATGAGGTATCTGTGTACTCAGGAGAAATTGCCCAACAAATTTTAGGATCCAATTTATACTGTTGCCCATGTGAAAATGAAAAAAACTGAGGCTAAAAGAAAATTTTTGTGAAAAAAAAGTACTTTCTTTTTTTTACGGATCAATTTGTGAAGCACCTGGGGGTTCAAAGTGCTCACTATGCATCTAGATAAGTTCCTTAGGGGGTCTAGTTTCCAAAATGGGGTCACTTGTGGGGGAGCTCCAATGTTTAGGCACACAGGGACTCTCCAAATGCGACATGGCAACCGCTAAATATTCCAGCATATTTTCCATTCAAAAAGTCAAATGGCGCTCCTTCCCTTCTGAGCCCTGCCGTGCGCCCAAACAGTGGTTTATGACCACATATGAGGTATCTGTGTACTCAGGAGAAATTGCCCAACAAATTTTAGGATCCAATTTATACTGTTGCCCATGTGAAAATGAAAAAAACTGAGGCTAAAAGAAAATTTTTGTGAAAAAAAAGTACTTTCTTTTTTTTACGGATCAATTTGTGAAGCACCTGGGGGTTCAAAGTGCTCACTATGCATCTAGATAAGTTCCTTAGGGGGTCTAGTTTCCAAAATGGGGTCACTTGTGGGGGAGCTCCAATGTTTAGGCACACAGGGACTCTCCAAATGCGACATGGCAACCGCTAAATATTCCAGCATATTTTCCATTCAAAAAGTCAAATGGCGCTCCTTCCCTTCTGAGCCCTGCCGTGCGCCCAAACAGTGGTTTATGACCACATATGAGGTATCTGTGTACTCAGGAGAAATTGCCCAACAAATTTTAGGATCCAATTTATACTGTTGCCCATGTGAAAATGAAAAAAACTGAGGCTAAAAGAAAATTTTTGTGAAAAAAAAGTACTTTCTTTTTTTTACAGATCAATTTGTGAAGCACCTGGGGGTTCAAAGTGCTCACTATGCATCTAGATAAGTTCCTTAGGGGGTCTAGTTTCCAAAATGGGGTCACTTGTGGGGGAGCTCCAATGTTTAGGCACACAGGGACTCTCCAAATGCGACATGGCAACCGCTAAATATTCCAGCATATTTTCCATTCAAAAAGTCAAATGGCGCTCCTTCCCTTCTGAGCCCTGCCGTGCGCCCAAACAGTGGTTTATGACCACATATGAGGTATCTGTGTACTCAGGAGAAATTGCCCAACAAATTTTAGGATCCAATTTATACTGTTGCCCATGTGAAAATGAAAAAAACTGAGGCTAAAAGAAAATTTTTGTGAAAAAAAGTACTTTCTTTTTTTACAGATCAATTTGTGAAGCACCTGGGGGTTCAAAGTGCTCACTATGCATCTAGATAAGTTCCTTAGGGGGTCTAGTTTCCAAAATGGGGTCACTTGTGGGGGAGCTCCAATGTTTAGGCACACAGGGACTCTCCAAATGCGACATGGCAACCGCTAAATATTCCAGCATATTTTCCATTCAAAAAGTCAAATGGCGCTCCTTCCCTTCTGAGCCCTGCCGTGCACCCAAACAGTGGTTTATCACCACATATGAGGTATCTGTGTACTCAGGAGAAATTGCCCAACAAATTTTAGGATCCAATTTATACTGTTGCCCATGTGAAAATGAAAAAAACTGAGGCTAAAAGAAAATTTTTGTGAAAAAAAAGTACTTTCTTTTTTTTACGGATCAATTTGTGAAGCACCTTGGGGTTCAAAGTGATCACTATGCATCTAGATAAGTTCCTTAGGAGGTCTAGTTTTCAAAATGGGGTCACTTGTGGGGGAGCTCCAATGTTTAGGCACACAGGGACTCTCCAAATGTGACATGGCAACCGCTAAATATTCCAGCATATTTTCTATTCAAAAAGTCAAATGGCGCTCCTTCCCTTCTGAGCCCTGCTGTGCGCCCATACAGTGGTTTATGACCACATATGAGGTATCTGTGTACTCAGGAGAAATTGCCCAACAAATTTTAGGATCCATTTTATCCTGATGCCCATGTAAAAATGAAAAAATTGATGCTAAAAGAAAATTTTTGTTGGAAAAATTAAAATGTCCATTTTTTCCTTCCACGTTGCTTTAGTTCCTGTGAAGCACCTGAAGGGTTAATAATCTTCTTGAATGTAGTTTTGAGTAGCTTGAGGGGTGCAGTTTTTATAAAGGTGTCACTTTTGGGTATTTTCTGCCATATAGACCCCTCAAAGTGACTTCAAATGTGAGGTGGTCCCTAAAAAAAATGGTTTTGTAAATTTTGATGTAAAAAGGAGAAATCGCTGGTCAACTTTTAACCCTTATAACTTCCTAACCAAAAAAAATGTTGTTCCCAAAATTGTGCTGATGTAAAGTAGACATGTGGGAAATGTTATTTATTAACTATTTTGTGCCACATAACTCTCTGGTTTAACAGAATAAAAATTAAAAATTTGAAAATTACAAAATTTTCTGAATTTTCGCCAAATTTCCATTTTTTTTCACAAATAAACGCAAAAATTATCGACCTTAATTTACCACTAACATGAAGCCCAATATGTCACGAAAAAACAATCTCAGAATCGCTAGGATCCGTTGAAGCGTTCCTGAGTTATTACCTCATAAAGGGACACTGGTCAGAATTGCAAAAAATGGCAAGGTCTTTAAGGTCAAAATAGGCTGGGTCATGAAGGGGTTAAGAGGAATTTTTCTACACTTTGCACGCAAAGT
Organism: Oophaga sylvatica; assembly: GCA_033576555.1. Taxonomy (NCBI): domain Eukaryota; kingdom Metazoa; phylum Chordata; class Amphibia; order Anura; family Dendrobatidae; genus Oophaga; species Oophaga sylvatica. The sequence goes on from JARQOD010005444.1 coordinate 44,890, forward strand.
TTTTTGTTGGGCTGCTTTGTTGAAGTTGTACCAAGATATTGATTGTCACGTGCAGCACAAGCCATATTTGACCCTGAAAGCACAGTAATTAAAAATATAATTCGACTGCGTATTTGAAGAAATATAACGAAAATATTTTGAAACAAACTTTTTGAACAATGTAATGGTCCTCGTCCTATAAGGGCTGTCTCAAAAGTTATGCTACTCAAGTTTCCGGTGAAGTTGCTGTAATACTAGTAATATCAGAGCAACTGAAAAAAATTGTCACAAAAGTTTTAAAAATGTTTTTTTAAAAAAATGGTCAATTTGGCAGACTTCAAAAGTGAATTGTAGCCTACAATAATAAAAAAAATAGGCGTATACACACATTTTATTTTTACTTAACGTTAATCTTCTGTGAAATATTGCCTTAACATAAATTTAAATTCTATACTCCAGAACTAGTGCTAGAAATTTTTCTTTTCATAGACTTTAACCATCCCAGTAAAACGTCTGTTAAAATAGGTTGTAATTGCCAGACTTACCACTAGTGCTAGGGTCCTGGTGCATAAGAAGCTGTGGGGGTTCATTGACATTAGTTGTATCACTATCAACATCTTCATTTCCCTTCTGGTTGCAGTTTTCATAATGTGATTTCAAACGGCAAACAAGTCCTTGGATATCCTTTTGACAGTATTTGCACTTTGCTCTCCCACCTTTCTTTCCAAGCTCTGCTGGCATCTCAACAAAATGAACCCAAATAGGGTCTCTCTTACGACCTGCCATGGCTCATGCAGATCACTTCTGAAGTTTGATTGTTACTACAGCCAAGTACTGCTGACTGACTATCCAACAAGTTTGGGCATGTCAACTGAATGGAAAAAGAAACTGAAACCAAGCTACAGAAAGTGAAACCAAGCTAGAAGTGTGGAGTTAATTGAACAATGATTGAAAGTTTTAGATTTTAATTGTGATTTATATTAAAAAAATCTTTTGATTTAAATCAGTGATTTAAATCATGATTAAAATCACGATTTAAATCGATCTGATTTAAATAGAAAAAAATCATTTGATTTAAATCATGATTTAAATCGTTGATTTAAATCGGCGTGATTTAAATCAATCCACCCTGGTTAACGGGGAGGAGCATCCCATTAGTTTCCTGAGTCGAAAGCTTACTCCAGCTGAAACCAGGTACAGCATTGTAGAGAGAGAGTGCCTGGCCATCAAATGGGCACTGGAGTCTTTGCGCTACTATCTGTTGGGGAGAACGTTTCGGTTGGTAACTGATCATTCCCCTCTGACTTGGATGAGTCAAGCCAAAGAGAGAAATGCACGAGTCACCAGGTGGTTTCTGTCCCTGCAAAATTTCAAATTTTCAGTGGAACATCGGGCAGGCAAACTACAGGGGAACGCAGATGCCCTATCCAGAGTGCACTGTATGTCATGTGTCCACCCTCCTAAGGTTGAACAAAGGGGGGAGGTATGTGGTACACCAAAGGGGGTCTTGCTGGATGGGAGATATATTTCTCCCAGCAGACTAAAGTTTGGTCAGGATTTTCCCTGATCACAAGGACCTGTGATGAGGTCATAGTCACGTGATCAGATCAACTGATGTGTACCTCACCTGAGGGTGTGGACTAGGCCTATTTAAACAGGAGCTGTTGTAGTATGTGGGTGTGGAAGGAAGGAGTTTGGGCTGGAGTCAGCCTGGAAGAAGTGATTTCTGTTACAGTGTGTCAGTGTGCACCAGGAAGCGAGTACCAGACCACCCGGAATGGCACCTGGCGGTTCCTGCTGGCCTGCTGCCTCTTAGTTAAGCCCGACCCAACAAGGGTGAGTCTGGGACCAGTGGTTCTCCAAACTGGAGTGGTTTATGTTCTGTTTTGATTTTGTTATCTGGACTTTTGTTGAACCCGTCATTAAAACCACTGAACTGTGAACTGAAAGCCTGTGTGTTTGCCTCATTACTGCGGTCCAGCCCCTGCCTACCAGAGCGGATCCCTACAATGGATATCAGGACTCTTCAGACCTACAGATGACTACCCATTCCTGCTAATACATGTGGGGACAAATGACACCGCAAGAAACGACCTGGAAACCATCTGCAGTGACTTTGAAAACTTAGGTAAGAAAGTGAAAGAACTGGGAGCGCAGGTGGTATTCTCTTCCATCCTCCCAGTGGATGGCCATGGAACAAGGAGGGGAATAAGATTTTGCAGGTGAATAATGGCTCCGTCGATGTTGCCGTCAGAAAGGGGTTTTGGATTTCTGGATCACGGATGAATTTCCTATACGTGGATACTTGCTAGAATGGGGTGCACCTTACGAAGACTGGAAAACATGTATTTGGAAGGGCGCCGGGTACACTTTAGGGGGCTTTAAACTAGAACAATGTGGGGAAGGGGGGAAACAAAAAGCCCGCAAAAGCCAACACCTGACAAATAATTTGAGATTTTGCTATTAGAAGTGGGAAAAGAAGAACAAAAACAAAAAAAAAAAAATAAAAAAATATTGTTGAAAAAAAAAACCCAAACAAAAACTAAAAAAGTTTTTTAACGAAAGCACAAAGCATGGGCAACAAACAAGGAAAACTGGACTACTAAGCAGGAAAAAAAAATGATGTCTTTGGGGAAAAAAATGGGACTTGCTGGGAAAGATAAACATGATTGGAATAAAGGCTTGAAGGGGTTCAACTTTTTGCAAGAAACGACCCGTAAAAGAGGGGAGGTGTCGATTGGGAGTTAGAAAAAACGTATAAATTTCACAGAGTTGACGCTTCAAAGACTGGGAGTTTTGTTGGGAAATGTTTTTGGGTTTAAGGGAAACAAGGGGCAGAAAAATGGAAAGGGAAACCCTTGTAGGCTTTTTTACAGGGGCCCCCCGTGCAAACTGAAAAAATGAATGAACTCTTTTTGCATCAAATGGCCCCAAAAACTCCAAAAAGTATGATGTGTTGTATGGAAGATTTCAATATTCAGACTTTTTTGGGAATTCTCTTGGCAAAAAAATAACAGGTAAAAAATTTTTAATTTTTTGTGAAATTTTTCTTAAAAAATGGGGAAAACAAGGGCAATTTTTTCCCTTTGGGTCTAA
>JARQOD010005445.1:0-47961 GCA_033576555.1 Oophaga sylvatica
AAGAAATACGACACGACAGAAAATATATGACAAACGGGGGGCCCAAATAACTAAATAGAAAAGGAAGGGTACTTACTGCAATCCCGAAAACCTGAAAAGCACCAACTCTACTAATTTCAAAAACACCTGAGATCAACACCTCTACCACCTAAATTAGTTTCTCTGGGTAACCAAAAACAAAACCACCCTGAAAAAACTGAAAAAGCAAAATACAACTCAGGGAACAAAACTGAGAGGGCAAAACCCCCGGAGGGCCCTGAGGCCCCACAAAGTGCAGGAAAAAATGCAAAAAAATCAAGCACAAAAACAAATGAAGAAAATGTCTTATTGTTAGCAGGAGATAACACACCAGCACAAAGGGAAACAGGATCAAGGATAAGACCAAACAATTGACACCGCAACCCTGATGGGAAGGTGACTCCCTTATATAAGACCATCAGAACACCTATTCCCAATCCTCACAATCTTCACAATTTCACTGACAACCACCCGCTTGTAACCACCAGGGGAACCTCCAGAACTATCCCAACCCACTCACAACATACCCCCCCCTTGAGGAGGGTCACCGAACCCTCATTTGACAACCAGGTCTCAGGATGAGTTCTATGGACGACGGATGATCTCCCTAGCATGGTGTCCAAGCAAACACCCAGAATTGTTTTTCCTGACCATAACCTCTCCACTTAACCAAAAATAAGGATTCCGCTAGAAAAAACGGAATCTAATATTTTCTCAACCCATATCCAATTGCCCTCAACCAAAACAGGGTCAGGGGCACAGCCAAACCACTGGCCAAAAAAAACCTCTTCAACGGACTTTGGAACACTTATGGATCTTAAATGTCCCTGGAAAACAAACGAAAAAAAACAGGAATTAAGAATCTCCTAACTTATAAGCCCAATGAACTAGGCTTAAATTTTGGAATGCTACCTATAGGAATATTTTTTGAGGAAAAACCAACCAAGTCCCCTACTTAAACCCGGAGGACCATCAGTCCTATGCGGGTAGCAAACCGCTGGGCCCTCCCTGAAGAGGGAAAAACCTCTCCACACCTGGTCCCAAACGTTGCTACCCCACAACAGGTCAACCCTGGACAGACAGAAGCCTCCTCTGTCCTGAAGAAAATCGAGGGTTAAACCCAAATACAGAAAAACTGAGACCAAAGTGGCAGAGCTAGCCTATTATTAAGGAGCAAACTCAGCCAAAGGGCAAAAAAGAGACCCATCATCCGATCAGCAGCACAAAGCATCTTAAGATAAGTCTCCAATGTCTGGTTTGTTCTTCATTTTGACCATTGGTTTTGGGAGGAAAATGCCGGGAGAAAGACAATGAACCCCAGTTTTAAACAAAAAGTCCTCCAAAATTGGAAACAAGCTGGACTCCTTGTCAGACACTAAGTTCCGGAATGCCGTGTAACAACCACGGCTGAAGGAACAACGGCACAAATTCAAGGAGAAGGCAACTTAGGGAATGGCACAAGAGTAATCACTTGAAAACCTATCCAAATCACCCAGATGGGGGTATTCTCTGAGAAACAGGAAGGTGGAAATTAAATCCATAAGAAAGGGTCCATGGCCTCTTGGGCACAGGCAATGGCATTAACAAACCACTAGGCGGAGCAAGGCTTGGACGAGAGCAAGTCCCGCAGGATGCAAAATTCCCGACAACACGACAAGGTAGGCCACCAAAAGGACCGACTAACCAATCTTGGTACCAAAATTCCGAGATGCCCAGCCAACCCAAACAAGAACTAGACTCACACTCTTTTTCCACTGCCCGGGGGACAAAACAATTTTCCAACAGGGCGCGCTCAGGCCTATCCTCCTGACACCCCTCCAGACAAGTCTCAAATTGTGAGATGGGGAAAGAACTACAACCTCTTTCAAAATAACAGAAGGATCAGATAACTCAGGAATCCGCAAGGAACTCCTCGAGAGGGCATCCGCCTTAACATTCTTATGCCAGGAAGGAAAGGAAACCACAAAAAAAAACGTGTGAAAAACAAGGCCCCCCGGTGTCTAGGATTGGTCCTTGGCAGATTCCAGATAAACCGATTCTTATGGTCAGTAAGGACCCCACCTGATGTTTGGCTCCCCCGCCAATTCTCCACTCTTCAAAAGCCCCCCATGGCCATAACTCCCGATTACCCACGTAAAAATTTTCGTTCGTAGGAGAAAATTTTCGAGAGAAAAAGGGCCAAGGGTTTACTTTTAGAGGTCCTGGATCTTTTTGGACAAACGGCACCTGCCCCAATTTAGAGCATCAACCTCCACCTGAATGGCAGAGAAAAATCAGGCTGCCTAGAACAGGAGCGAAGTGAAATCTCTGCTTTAAGTTCCTGAAATGCAAGACTGCCTCGGAGCCAATTCCCACATCAGAACCCTTTTTTGTCAATCATTAAGGTTTTAACAATAACCGAGAAATTACCAAAAATTTACGATAAAAATTGGCAAAACCCAAAAATCTTTGAAAGAGCCTTTAATGAAGTAGGTTGGCCCAATCAAGATGGCCTGAACCTTGACCGGTCCATTTCAATAACAGAGGGACAAAATGAAATCCCAGAAATGAACCTCGTAGCCAAAAAGACACTTTGATCCCTTCACAACGAGCATTCCTCTCAAAATTGGAATAAGTTCGAACATGTTTCACATGGAGTCCCAGTCATTAGAAAAAATCAAGATACATCCAAAATAAACAACAGAAATTTTCCACAAAATCCTTGAAAAGTCATTCATGAAGGCTGGAAGACAAAGGAGCATTATGAGCCCCAAAGGGCATCACAAGGTGCTCAAAAATGCCCCTCCCCGGGGGATTGAATGCCATCTTCCATTCATCCCCGTGCCTTAATCGAATAATTATATGCCCCCCTGGGTCAAGCTTGGTAAACCAATAGCGTTTTTCACCCTGGAAAACAGGTCAGAAATCAAGGGTAACGGGTTATTTTATATTTCACAGAATATTGTTCAAAAGACGATAATAAAACACGGCCTTAATGAACCATCCTTTTTGGCCAAAGAAAAAAACCGGCACCTAAGGGTGAAGAGGATGGTCTGAATGACCCTTTCTCCTTGACTCCTTGATATAAACCGCATAGCGTCATGTTCAGTACAACAAGTTAAAAAGGCGACCTTTAGGAATTTAACCAGGCACAATTCAATGCGCAGTCAAGCTCCTATGGGAAGGCAAGAGCGATTTACTTCGCTAAATACACGAAAAATCAATCAAAAAGTCAGGAACATCCTAGCCGGGGGGGCAAAAAATCAGGAGTGTTGGATTAACACATTCACCCCAACGGTTACAGAACAGATTTCCAACCAAAACAGGTTATGAGCGTAAACCAAGGGAAACCGTACGATAATATCATGCAGATTATACAGAACCAAAAATTTGCAGCACTCTTGATGATCAGGTTCAAACCCTCATTACCCCGAGTAGAGAACTGAGGTTTTTTCCACCAAAGGGTAGAACGATCCCCATAGGGGAAAGCTTCTGTAGGGGTACAAGGGAAACCCACAACGTAGCAAAATCATAATCCTTCAGGTTAAAGGTCCAGAATCAACGAAAGCCTGAGCAGAAAATGGGACAAAGCTATCAAGTGACAGTTTAAAAAAACTTAGTCGAACACTACCCAAGACAACTGAGCGTGCAAAACTTTTTCCCCCCCCCTTAGGGCAACGAAATAGCATGAGAGGCATCCCACAGTAGAAACATAACCCATTGCGCTTTCAAACTCTGACGCTGTGCCCCAACACCACTCATACACTGCATGGTTCAGAAGCAGGTTCACAAGGCAACACCTATTCCACGCAACTTCTCCGCCCCAAAGTCTGAATTTGAACGCTAATGACTAGAATATTGAGACCAGAGGGGACAGGGAACCCACCAAAATCCTTTACTTATCTGACAGACCCCCGAAAAAGGGCCGCCAAAGCGTCGTCATTCCACTTGGTCAGGACGCCCACCTACGGAATCTCGACAGTATAACTCAGCGTCATCAAGCCCTGATTATGCCAAAAGGCTTTTGCTTGATCAGTGACATTAGGCCATCGTACAAAACCCCAAAAAGCCTGAAAAAATGCTCAACATCATCAAAAAAGGATCCCCAGGTGTAGGGAAAAAAGCCCAATCTGAGGATCGCCGCGCAGAAGAGAGATGACAATTTAACCTGCTGCGCTGCTTCCCTGAGGACTTAGATTTTAAGGCAAAAAACAATTTACAATTATTTTGAAATTCTGAAACTTGCTCCTTTCCCCTAAAAACAAATCTGGCATGGGAATCCAGTTTCCACAACAGGCAACCTAGCAGATTGCAGCAATACTCTGAACCTCAGTGCAAGCTGATCCACACGGCCAGACAACTGGCAAACCCATTGAGAGAAAAAATCCTCCCCACACCCAGAGATACAGAGGGAGAAAAAAAAATGCAACAAACAGAAAAATATCTCTGACAACCTGACAACCGTTTTTTTTACAAATTTTTTCCTTCTGTGAGTACCAAACATTTTAAATTTTGGGCCGGTGATACGTTATGTTTTCGGAGCTGATTCAGGCAAAAAAAGGCAATACACCAGAGCAGTTGGAATCATGAATTCAGTACCCACTAACCACAACAATAACAGCCGTGGAGCGTTCCTACGGGTCCACCCCTGTCACAGCCTGAGAAACTAACTACACCTAAAGTAGATATAGGAAAGCTTCTGCCCGGGGCAGACCCCAAAGATAATAGAAAGCCCCCAAACGTTGGCGTTAGACAAGAAAAAACTGCACAGACAGAAAATAGTAGAGCAAACGTTGGGGGGCCCAAAAAAATAAATAGAAAAGGATAGGAAGGGGCTTATGCAATCCCCAGAAAAACCCTGAAAGCCCAACTCTACTAATTTCAAAAACACCTGAATCCACACCTCTACCACCTAAATTAGTTCTCTGGTGAAACCCCAAAAAAAAAACAGCAGCCACGAAAAAACTGGAAAAAGCAAAAGTACAAACATCAGTGGCTGAACTAAACTGAGAGGGCAAAAGCCCCCGGGGGGACCCTAAGGCCCCCACAGAAGGCAGGAAAAAAAAGCAAAAATCAAGCACAAAAAAAAAAAAGAAGAAAAATGTCTTATCTGTTACAGGAGATGCGACACGCCAGCAGCTAAAGGGAAACAGGAATCCAAAAGGGTAGAAACAAACAAGACACCGGCAACCCTGAGGGAAGGGCTCCCTTATAAAACCACATAACACCTGATTCCCAATCCTACAATCTTCACAATCTTCACTGGACAGACCGCACCGCTTGTAACCCCAGAGGGAGCCTCTGCTAAACTCATCCCAAGCCCACTCACAAAGCCTCCTATTTCTTTGGGGATCTTCTCCAGGGCAGATAGTTTTCCTCTTTCTATCTTTAGGTGTAGTTTAGCTTCTCAGGCTGTGACGAGGCGTCTAGGACCAACGTAGGTACGCTCCACGGCTGCCCTCTCGAGGAGTTTCCTTGCGGACTCTCCTGAGTTATCTGATCCTGCTGTTATTTTGAAAGAGGGTGTAGTTCTTTCCGCCATCTCGCCCAATTTGAGACTGGCTCTGGAGGGGTGTCAGGAGGATAAACCCGAGCGCTGCCCTGTTGGGAAATTGTTTGTCCCAGACCAGTGGAAGAAGAGTGTGATGTCTGAGATTCATTGTTCCGCGTTGGCCGGTCATCCCGGAATTTTTGGGACCAGAGACTTGGTGAGTCGGTCCTTTTGGTGGCCTGTTATGTTTCGGTAGCTGAGGAGTGCAGGCAAAAAAGGCAATACACCAGAGCAGTTGGAATCTATGAGATTGCAGTACCCTGACTAACCACAACAACTAGAGGCAGCCGTGGAGCGTTCCTACGTTGGTCCTAGACGCCTCGTCACAGCCTGAGAAACTAACTACACCTAAAGATAGATATAGGAAAGTTATCTGCCCCGGAGCAGAACCCCAAAGATAATAGAAAGCCCCCAAACATGTAATGGCGGTTAGACAAGAAGAAATACTGACACAGACAGAAAATAGTATGAGCAAACGTTGGGGCCCAAACTAACTAAATAGAAAAGGATAGGAAGGGTACTTACTGCAATCCCAGAAAACCCTGAAAAGCACCAACTCTACTAATTTCAAAAACACCTGAGATCACACGACCTCTACCACCTAAATTAGTTCTCTGGTGTAACAAAATCAAAACAGCAGCCACTGAAAAAACTGGAAAAAGCAAAGTACAAACATCAGTGGCTGAACTAAACTGAGAGGGCAAAAGCCCCCGGAGGGGACCCTGAAGGCCCCCACAGAAGTGCAGGACAAAATGCAAAAATCAAGCACAAAAACAAAAAGAAGAAAATGTCTTATCTGTTAGCAGGAGATGCAGACACGACACAGCAGGCTACAAGGGAAACAGGAATCAAGGATAGAGACCAGAACAATTGATCACCGGCAACCCTGATGGGAAGGTGACTCCCTTATATAAGACCAGTCAGTAACACCTGATTCCCAATCCTCACAATCTTCACAATCTTCACTGGACAGACCAGCACCGCTTGTAACCACCAGAGGGAGCCTCTGCTCAGAAACTCATCCCAAGCCCACTCACAACAGTACCCCCCCCTTGAGGAGGGGTCACCGAACCCTCATTTGAGCAACCAGGTCGGTCAGGATGAGTTCTATGGTAGCCACGGATGAGTCTCCTAGCATGGATGTCCGAAGCAAACACCCAAGAATTGTCTTCCTGACCATAACCTCTCCACTTAACCAAATACTGGAGTTTCCGTCTAGAAAAACGAGAATCTAATATTTTCTCAACCACATACTCCAGATTGCCCTCAACCAAAACAGGGTCAGGAGGCACAGCAGCAGGAACCACTGGCTCAACAAACCTCTTCAACAAGGACTTGTGGAACACGTTATGGATCTTAAATGTCCCTGGAGAAGCAAACGAAAAGAAACAGGATTAAGAATCTCCATGATCTTATAAGGTCCAATGAACCTAGGCTTAAATTTAGGAGATGCTACTCTCATAGGAATATTTTTTGAGACAACCAGACCAAGTCCCCTACTTAAACCGAGGACCATCAGTCCTATGCCGTTAGCAAACCGCTGGGACCTCTCCTGAGAGAGGGACAACCTCTCCACTACCTGGTCCCAAATCTGTTGCATACGCTCCACAACAGAGTCAACACCTGGACAGACAGAAGCCTCTGTCTGTCCTGAAGAAAATCGAGGGTGAAACCCAGAATTACAGAAAAACGGAGACATCAAAGTGGCAGAGCTAGCCCTATTATTAAGAGCAAACTCAGCCAAAGGCAAAAAAGAGACCCAGTCATCCTGATCAGCAGACACAAAGCATCTTAGATAAGTCTCCAATGTCTGGTTTGTTCTCTCAGTTGACCATTGGTCTGAGGATGAAATGCCAAGGAGAAAGACAATTGAACACCAAGTTTAGAACAAAAAGTCTCCAAAATCTGGAAACAAACTGGACTCCTCTGTCAGACACTATGTTCTCAGGAATGCCGTGTAAACGAACCACGTGCTGAAGGAACAACGGCACCAATTCAGAGGAGGAAGGCAACTTAGGTAATGGCACAAGATGTATCATCTTGGAAAACCTATCACAAATCACCCAGATGGCGGTCATTCTCTGAGAAACAGGAAGGTCGGAAATGAAATCCATAGAGATATGGGTCCATGGTCTCTTGGGCACAGGCAATGGCATCAACAAACCACTAGAGCGAGAGCAAGGCTTGGAGCGAGAGCAAGTCCCGCAGGACTGCACAAATTCCCTGACATCACGAGACAAGGGAGGCCACCAAAAGGACCGACTAACCAAGTCTCTGGTACCAAAAATTCCGGGATGCCCAGCCAACGCGGAACAATGAATCTCAGACATCACACTCTTTTTCCACTGGTCCGGGACAAACAATTTTCCAACAGGGCAGCGCTCAGGCCTATTGTGGCGCTTCCCACGGCTGTGGGGCACCGGGACATGGCATAGCTTGCCTAGCTAGCCAATGCTCCCACGCCGCCAGTCCACGACGACGTGAGGCATGGGTCCCAGATGATAAGAGAATGTGGACCCACTGGACCACGGAGGGAGACCCGGGCCTGCCCGGACTAGGGAAGGGCAGCGACCGGGATCCGTGGCAGCTGAGCATGTGGGCAAGGTGGCGACCTGCAGGACTAGACAACACCGCACAACTTCAGGTAAGAAGAAACATAAAGTTTACTTAAAGAAACACAGTACATAAACAGAACATAAGACCGGACTCCCAATTCCGCACATCAGAGAAGGGTACACGACTCAGAATCACTGACGAGTGTTGGAGGACATCACGGGTAGATGCAGTCCAGGGTTATCTGGCACGGGCATACTTGGACGGCCTCTCTCTCAGGCCTTAGGCGTAGCACAGGCTCAGCAGGAGAACATCAGACACCGACCTCAGACAGACTTCAGACGATGGCGGGGTCATCACGGGTTGATGAAGTCCAGGATCATCTGGCACGGGCATACTAGTATGGCCTCACTCTCAGGCCTCGGGCGTAGCACAGGCTCAGCAGGAGAACATCAGACACCGGCCCAGGACGAACATCAGACGATGGCGGGGTCATCACGGGTTGATGAAGTCCAGGGTCATCTGGCACGGGCATACTAGGACGGCCTCTCTCTCAGGCCTCAGGCGTAGCACAGGCTCAGCAGGAGAACATCAGACACCGACCCAGGACAGACGTCATCACAGGGTAGACCAAGGAGGAACCGGCAGGACATCGGAACATCAGGAACACGGACTGGATCTCAGGGACACAGGAACACGGACAGGAAATCAGGGACACGGATTGGGTCACAGGGAGTCAGGAACACAGACAGGAACACGGACTGGAAGATCAGGAACACGGATTGGGTCTCAGGGACACGGACTGGAACACAGGCATCGGACTCCGGACATCTGGTACCGATCAGCAGGCTCCGGACATCAGGTAGAGATGGATAGGATCCGGACATCTGGAAGTGGTCATCGAACATCGGATATCAGGCAGTGGTCATCAGGGAGGACACGGACATCTGGCAGCGACCTGAAAAGGAACCCCAGCGGTCTGGTGCAAGCCCCGCCAGGCTCAACGGGAGCTGGCCGGGGATTTGCACAGAGGCTGAGTACAGAGTAACAGAAACTCAGCACATACCGGACTCCTCCTTCCAAGATGAACTCAGGTTATATAGCAAGGATTCACAGTCACTGGCACAGGGTTCTGGACAGGCAGGTCCGTCACAGCAAGCGACCGAGGCAGTCTCCGGACAGGCAGGCCGTCACGGCAAGTGACCAAGGCAGTCTCTGGGACAGGCAGGTTGTCACGGCAAGTGACCAGGCAGTATCCGGACAGGCAGGTTGTCACGGCAAGTGACCAGGCAGTCTCCGGGGCAGGCAGGTTGTCACGGCAAGTGACCAGGCAGTCTCTGGGCAGGCAGGTTGTCACGGCAAGTGACCAGGCAGTCTCTGAGCAGGCAGGTTGTCACGGCAAGTGACCAGGCAGTCTCTGGGCAGGCAGGTTGTCACGGCAAGTGACCAGGCAGTCTCTGGGCAGGCAGGTTGTCACGGCAAGTGACCAGGCAGTCTCTGGCAGGCAGGTTGTCACGGCAAGTGACCAGGCAGTCTCTGGGCAGGCAGGTTGTCACGGCAAGTGACCAGGCAGTCTCTGGGCAGGCAGGTTGTCACGGCAAGTGACCAGGCAGTCTCTGGGCAGGCAGGTTTCCGCAAGTGACAGGCAGTCTTGGCAGCAGTTGCAGGCAGTGAGCTCTCTGGACAGGCAGGTTGTCACAGCAAGTGACCAGGCAGTCTCTAGACAGGCAGGTATATACGACCTGATATGGTGGAGCCTCCAGGTAGGCTGCAGTCGGATGGCAGATGATCGCTCCCAGGTGAGCAGGCAAGAGCCGGGGATCTCTGCAGATGATGTCCGAACTTCCGGATGGAGCTGCAGTCGGATGGCAGATGATCGCTCCCAGGTGAGCAGGCAAGAGCCGGGGATCTCTGCAGATGATGTCCGAACTTCTGGATGGAACTGCAGACGGATGGCAGACAGGCAAGCCGAGAGGTAACAGGCAGATAACTGGAATCAGGAGCTGATGGCTGAAACAGAGTTAGACTGCACAGGAACAACATTCAGGTACAGGATGCGATCCAGGATCAGGGATTCAGGTAATTAGACACAGCAGGAACAGGCCTGGATATACAGCCTCCAGGAACAGCGATCTGAGTAATCAGCCCCCAGCATAGGCGGAAACACAAGACACAGTTCAGACATTCAGGTACAGGGTTAGATCCGGGATCAGGGGTTCAGGTAATTAGACACAACAGGAACAGGCCTGGATATACAGCCTCCAGGAACGGCGATCTGGGTAATCAGCCCCCAGCATAGGCGGAAACACAAGACACAGTTCAGACATTCAGGTACCGGGTTAGATCCAGGATCAGGGAACAAGACACAGCAGGAACAGGGAATCAGCTCTCCAGAGCTGATCAACTTCAGAGCAGGAGCTGAACATACAACCACATACGGCTAGGTTCAGGGATTCAGTGTGGATTCAATGTGAAGCTCTGGCAACGCCCACTAGGGCTGGGGAACTTTATATATGAGCTGCTTCACAGCGATAGGCTGGAGCAGTAATTCTAGTAAACACCCAATCCACATAAAAGCAGGACAGGTGTGGGCCGCGCCCCCTATGCAGAGCCAGACAGCACAACACAGAGGGAACCCAACAATGGCTGCTGCCACACACGTAGTAAGTCATGCACCACTGCAGAGGACTTTGCAAGCTACGGACGGCTTTCACAGCAAGTCAGGAACCGCACATGCGGGCGGTCATGCAAAGCAGCGGAGCCACTCACGCAAGTACGGGTACGCAGCAGAGCCGGGAACTGAGCAGCATCCATATAGGTAACAGACAACAGTATCCCAGCTGGTTAGGGGGAAAGGAGCAAAAGGGTTAATGCAAAAAACATGCAGAGTAACGCTGGAAAACAAAGTACAGAATACCAGCGTTACACCTATCCTCCTGACACCCCTCCAGAGCAAGTCTCAAATTAGGTGAGATGGCGGAAAGAACTACACCCTCTTTCAAAATAACAGAAGGATCAGATAACTCAGGAGAGTCCGCAAGGAAGCTCCTCGAGAGGGCATCCGCCTTAACATTCTTAGTGCCAGGAAGAAAGGAAACCACAAAATTAAAACGTGTGAAAAACAAGGCCCACCTGGCCTGTCTAGGATTGAGTCGCTTGGCAGATTCCAGATAAACCAGATTCTTATGGTCAGTAAGGACCACCACCTGATGTTTGGCTCCCTCCAGCCAATGTCTCCACTCTTCAAAAGCCCACCTCATGGCCAATAACTCCCGATTACCCACGTCATAATTACGTTCAGTAGGAGAAAATTTTCGAGAGAAAAAGGCACAAGGGTTACTTTTAGAGGTCTCTGGATCTTTTTGGGACAAAACGGCACCTGCCCCAATTTCAGAGCATCAACCTCCACCTGAAATGGCAGAGAAACATCAGGCTGCCGTAGAACAGGAGCAGAAGTGAATCTCTGCTTAAGTTCCTGAAATGCAGAGACTGCCTCAGGAGGCCAATTCACCACATCAGAACCCTTTTTGGTCAAATCAGTTAATGGTTTAACAATAACCGAGAAATTACCAATAAATTTACGATAAAAATTGGCAAAACCCAAAAATCTTTGAAGAGCCTTTAATGAAGTAGGTTGGACCCAATCACAGATGGCCTGAACCTTGACCGGGTCCATTTCAATAACAGATGGGGACAAAATGAATCCCAGAAATGAGATCCTCTGTACGCCAAAAAGACACTTTGATCCCTTCACATACAGAGCATTCTCTCTCAAAATCTGGAATACAGTTCGAACATGTTTCACATGAGAGTCCCAGTCATTAGAAAAAATCAAGATATCATCCAAATAAACAATCAGAATTTTATCCACAAAATCCTGAAAATGTCATTCATGAAGGACTGGAAGACAGAAGGAGCATTAGTGAGCCCAAAGGGCATCACAAGGTACTCAAAATGCCCCTCCGGGGTATTGAATGCCGTCTTCCATTCATCCCCGTGCTTAATGCGAATAAGGTTATATGCCCCCCTGAGGTCAAGCTTGGTAAACCAAGTAGTGTTTTTCACCCTGGAAAACAGGTCAGAAATCAAGGGTAACGGGTATTGATATTTCACAGTAATATTGTTCAAAAGACGATAATCAATACACGGCCTTAATGAACCATCCTTTTTGGCCACAAAGAAAAAACCGGCACCTAAGGGTGAAGAGGATGGTCTGATATGACCCTTCTCCAATGACTCCTTGATATAAGACCGCATAGCGTCATGTTCAGGTACAGACAAGTTAAAAAGGCGACCTTTAGGGAATTTACTACCAGGCACTAATTCAATAGCGCAGTCATAGCTCCTATGGGGAGGCAAGGATGCAGATTTACTTTCGCTAAATACATCAGAAAAATCAATCAAAAAGTCAGGAACATCCTGAGCCTGGGGGGAGGCAGAAAAAACAGGAGTGTTGGTATTAACACATTGGCAGCCCCAACTGGTTACAGACACAGATTTCAATCCAAAACAGGATTATGAGACTGTAACCAAGGGAAACCCAGTACGATAATATCATGCAGATTATACAGAACCAAAAATTTGCAGCACTCTTGATGATCAGGTTCAACCCTCATTATCACCTGAGTAGAGAACTGAGGTTTATTCTCAGCCAAAGGGGTAGAATCGATCCCCAGTAGGGGAATAGACTTCTGTAGGGGTATCAAGGGAAACCCACAACGTTTAGCAAAATCATAATCCATCAGGTTAATAGCTGCTCCAGAATCAACGAAAGCCTGAGCAGAAAATGAGGACAGAGAGCATATCAGAGTGACAGTTAATAAAAACTTAGTCTGAACACTACCCAAGACAACTAAGCGTGCAAAACGTCTTCCCCGCTTAGGGCAGACTGAAATAGCATGAGAGGCATCACCACAGTAGAAACATAACCCATTGCGCTTTCGAAACTCATGACGTGTGCCCCAGACACCACTCTATCACACTGCATGGATTCAGAAGCAGGTTCACAAGGCAACACTATTCCACGCATACTTCTCCGCTCACGCAAACGTCTGTCAATTTGAATCGCTAATGACATAGAATCATTGAGACCAGAGGGGACAGGGAATCCCACCATAACATCCTTTACATTATCTGACAGACCCTTCCGAAAAAGGGCCGCCAAAGCGTCGTCATTCCACTTGGTCAGGACTGCCCACCTACGGAATCTCTGACAGTATAACTCAGCGTCATCAAGCCCCTGATTTAATGCCAACAAGGCTTTTTCAGCTTGATCAGTGACATTAGGCTCATCGTACAATAACCCCAAAGCCTGAAAAAATGCATCAACATCACTCAAAACAGGATCCACAGGTGTCAGGGAAAAAGCCCAATCCTGAGGATCGCCGCGCAGGAGAGAGATGACAATTTGAACCTGCTGCGCTGCGTTCCCTGAGGACTTAAATTTTAAGGCAAAAAACAATTTACAATTATTTTTGAAATTCTGAAACTTAGCTCGATCCCTAAAAACAAATCTGGCATGGGAATCCTAGGTTCCACAACAGGCAACCTAGCAAGATATGCAGCAATACTCTGAACCTCAGTGGCAAGCTGATCCACACGGCCAGACAACTGTGCAAACTCCATTGAGAGAAAAAATCCTCCCAGCACCCAGAGATACAGAGGGAAAAAAAAAAAATGCAACAAACAGAAAAATATCTCTGACAACTCTGACAACCGTTTTTTCTTTCACAAATTTTTTCCCTTCTGTGAGTACAATACAATTTTAAATTTTGGGCCGGTGATACTGTTATGTTTCGGTAGCTGAGGAGTGCAGGCAAAAAAGGCAATACACCAGAGCAGTTGGAATCTATGAGATTGCAGTACCCTGACTAACCACCACAACTAGAGGCAGCCGTGGAGCGTTCCTACGTTGGTCTAACCCTCTCATCACCCGAAGAAACTACTCACCAAAGGAGTTAGAAAGCTATCTGCCCCGGGCAGACCTCTAAGATATAGAAAGCCCCACAAATTATGGCGTTAACAAAAGAATACTGCTCAAACAACGAAAATAGTAGAAAAAGTTGGGGCCCAAACTAACTAAATGTAAAAGGATAGGAAGGGTATTACTCAATCCCAGAAAACCTGAAAGCAAACCTACTAATTCCATTAAACCTGAATCATCACGAGCTCTACCACCTAAATTAGTTCTACTGGTGTAACGCACAAAACAGCAGCCACTGATGAAACTGGAAAAGCACAAAGTACAACTCAGTGGATAAAACTGACAGAGGCAAAAGCCCCGATGGCCCGAAGCCCCCACAGAAGTGCAGGACAATAATGCAAAAATAAACATAGAACATAAACAAGAGAGAATCCTATACGTTTAGCAAGTATCGACAGACACCATGGCACAAAGGGAACCAGGAATCAGCATTAGAGACAGACATTCACCGCAACCTGTGGGAAGTGACTCCTTATATAGCCCATCAGATTAACACCTGATCCAAGTTTCCCACTATCTTCACATAGCTCATCCTGACAGAACCCAACCGTTGTAAACAACCAGAGGGAGCCTCAAACAGGAACTCATCAGGCGAAAACCCAACAGCTTCCTTGGGGACTTCTCCAGGGCAGATAGATTTTCCCTCTGCTTCTATCTTTAGGTTAAATTTAAGGTCAAAAAACTTGACAATGGTTCTTGGACCAACGTAGTAGCTCACTGCCCCTAACACTGGAGTTGACTTCGGACCTCACGAGTAATCTGATCAGCTGTTCAATTTGAAGAGAGTGTAGTCTTCGCCATCTCCATTGAGACTGGCATCTGGAGGTGTCAGGAAACTGCCGAGCTGCCATGATGGAAAATGTTTGTCCCACCAGTAGAGGAAAAAGGAATTGCATGAGATTCAATGTTCCGCGTCACCGTCAACCCGGGATTTTTTTGGACCAGAATTTTTTCGTCTGAGTACGGTCCTTTTGGTAACTGTTTGTTTCGGTGATGTAGTCGGCAAAAGGCAATAGCAAAGAGCATTAATCTATGAGATTGCAATCCTGATGCATACCACAACAACTAGAGGCAGCCGTGGAGCGTCCTACGTGGTCCTAGACCTGTCACGCTAGAAACTAACTACACCTAAGAAATATAGGAAACCTAAGTTATCGAGACAGACCCGACAAACAAATAATAATAAAAGCCCCCAAACATTAATGGCGGTTAGACAAGAAGAAATACTGACACAGACAGAAAATAGTATGAGCAAACGTTGGGGCCCAAACTAACTAAATAGAAAAGGATAGGAAGGGTACTTACTGCAATCCCAGAAAACCCTGAAAAGCACCAACTCTACTAATTTCAAAAACACCTGAGATCACACGACTCTACACCTAAATAGTCTCTGGTGTAACAAAATCAAAAGCACAACGAAAAAACTGAAAAAAACAAGTAAAACATCAGTCTGAACTAAACTGAAGGGCAAAAGCCCCCGGAGGGGACCCTGAAGGCCCCCAGAAGGCAGGACAAAATGCAAAAATCAAGCACAAAACAAAAAGAAAAAAATGTCTTATCTGTTAGCAGGAGATGCAGCACGACAGCAGGCTACAAGGGAAACAGGAATCAAGGATAGAGACCAGAACAATTGATCACCGGCAACCCTGATGGGAAGGTGACTCCCTTATATAAGACCAGTCAGTAACACCTGATTCCCAATCCTCACAATCTCACAATCTTCACTGGACAGACCAGCACCGCTTGTAACCACCAGAGGGAGCCTCTGCTCAGAACTCATCCCAAGCCCACTCACAACAGTACCCCCCCCCCTTGAGGAGGGGTCACCGAACCCTCATTTGAGCAACCAGGTCGGTCAGGATGAGTTCTATGGTACGCACGGATGAGTCTCCTAGCATGGATGTCCGAAGCAAACACCCAAGAATTGTCTTCCTGACCATAACCTCTCCACTTAACCAAATACTGGAGTTTCCGTCTAGAAAAACGAGAATCTAATATTTTCTCAACCACATACTCCAGATTGCCCTCAACCAAAACAGGGTCAGGAGGCACAGCAGCAGGAACCACTGGCTCAACAAACCTCTTCAACAAGGACTTGTGGAACACGTTATGGATCTTAAATGTCCCTGGAAGAAGCAAACGAAAAGAAACAGGATTAAGAATCTCCATGATCTTATAAGGTCCAATGAACCTAGGCTTACATTTAGGAGATGCTACTCTCATAGGAATATTTTTTGAGGACAACCAGACCAAGTCCCCTACTTTAAACCGAGGACCATCAGTCCTATGCCGGTTAGCAAACCGCTGGGCCCTCTCCTGAGAGAGGGACAACCTCTCCACTACCTGGTCCCAAATCTGTTGCATACGCTCCACAACAGAGTCAACACCTGGACAGACAGAAGCCTCTGTCTGTCCTGAAGAAAATCGAGGGTGAAACCCAGAATTACAGAAAAACGGAGACATTAAAGTGGCAGAGCTAGCCCTATTATTAAGAGCAAACTCAGCCAAAGGCAAAAAAGAGACCCAGTCATCCTGATCAGCAGACACAAAGCATCTTAGATAAGTCTCCAATGTCTGGTTTGTTCTCTCAGTTTGACCATTGGTCTGAGGATGAAATGCCGAGGAGAAAGACAATTGAACACCAAGTTTAGAACAAAAAGTCCTCCAAAATCTGGAAACAAACTGGACTCCTCTGTCAGACACTATGTTCTCAGGAATGCCGTGTAAACGAACCACGTGCTGAAGGAACAACGGCACCAATTCAGAGGAGGAAGGCAACTTAGGTAATGGCACAAGATGTATCATCTTGGAAAACCTATCACAAATCACCCAGATGGCGGTCATTCTCTGAGAAACAGGAAGGTCGGAAATGAAATCCATAGAGATATGGGTCCATGGTCTCTTGGGCACAGGCAATGGCATCAACAAACCACTAGAGCGAGAGCAAGGCTTGGAGCGAGAGCAAGTCCCGCAGGACTGCACAAATTCCCTGACATCACGAGACAAGGTAGGCCACCAAAAGGACCGACTAACCAAGTCTCTGGTACCAAAAATTCCGAGATGCCCAGCCAACGCAGAACAATGAATCTCAGACATCACACTCTTTTTCCACTGGTCCGGGACAAACAATTTTCCAACAGGGCAGCGCTCAGGCCTATCCTCCTGACACCCCTCCAGAGCAAGTCTAAAATTAGGTGAGATGGGGAAAGAACTACACCCTCTTTCAAAATAACAGAAGGATCAGATAACTCAGGAGAGTCCGCAAGGAAGCTCCTCGAGAGGGCATCCGCCTTAACATTCTTAGTGCCAGGAAGAAAGGAAACCACAAAATTAAAACGTGTGAAAAACAAGGCCCACCTGGCCTGTCTAGGATTGAGTCGCTTGGCAGATTCCAGATAAACCAGATTCTTATGGTCAGTAAGGACCACCACCTGATGTTTGGCTCCCTCCAGCCAATGTCTCCACTCTTCAAAAGCCCACCTCATGGCCAATAACTCCCGATTACCCACGTCATAATTACGTTCAGTAGGAGAAAATTTTCGAGAGAAAAAGGCACAAGGGTTACTTTTAGAGGTCTCTGGATCTTTTTGGGACAAAACGGCACCTGCCCCAATTTCAGAGGCATCAACCTCCACCTGAAATGGCAGAGAAACATCAGGCTGCCGTAGAACAGGAGCAGAAGTGAATCTCTGCTTAAGATCCTGAAATGCAGAGACTGCCTCAGGAGGCCAATTCACCACATCAGAACCCTTTTTGGTCAAATCAGTTAATGGTTTAACAATAACCGAGAAATTACCAATAAATTTACGATAAAAATTGGCAAAACCCAAAAATCTTTGAAGAGCCTTTAATGAAGTAGGTTGGACCCAATCACAGATGGCCTGAACCTTGACCGGGTCCATTTCAATAACAGATGGGGACAAAATGAATCCCAGAAATGAGATCCTCTGTACGCCAAAAAGACACTTTGATCCCTTCACATACAGAGCATTCTCTCTCAAAATCTGGAATACAGTTCGAACATGTTTCACATGAGAGTCCCAGTCATTAGAAAAAATCAAGATATCATCCAAATAAACAATCAGAAATTTATCCACAAAATCCCTGAAAATGTCATTCATGAAGGACTGGAAGACAGAAGGAGCATTAGTGAGCCCAAAGGGCATCACAAGGTACTCAAAATGCCCCTCCGGGGTATTGAATGCCGTCTTCCATTCATCCCCGTGCTTAATGCGAATAAGGTTATATGCCCCCCTGAGGTCAAGCTTGGTAAACCAAGTAGCGTTTTTCACCCTGGAAAACAGGTCAGAAATCAAGGGTAACGGGTATTGATATTTCACAGTAATATTGTTCAAAAGACGATAATCAATACACGGCCTTAATGAACCATCCTTTTTGGCCACAAAGAAAAAACCGGCACCTAAGGGTGAAGAGGATGGTCTGATATGACCCTTCTCCAATGACTCCTTGATATAAGACCGCATAGCGTCATGTTCAGGTACAGACAAGTTAAAAAGGCGACCTTTAGGGAATTTACTACCAGGCACTAATTCAATAGCGCAGTCATAGCTCCTATGGGGAGGCAAGGATGCAGATTTACTTTCGCTAAATACATCAGAAAAATCAATCAAAAAGTCAGGAACATCCTGAGCCTGGGGGAGGCAGAAAAAACAGGAGTGTTGGTATTAACACATTGGCAGCCCCAACTGGTTACAGACACAGATTTCCAATCCAAAACAGGATTATGAGACTGTAACCAAGGGAAACCCAGTACGATAATATCATGCAGATTATACAGAACCAAAAATTTGCAGCACTCTTGATGATCAGGTTCAACCCTCATTATCACCTGAGTAGAGAACTGAGGTTTATTCTCAGCCAAAGGGGTAGAATCGATCCCCAGTAGGGGAATAGACTTCTGTAGGGGTATCAAGGGAAACCCACAATGTTTAGCAAAATCATAATCCATCAGGTTAATAGCTGCTCCAGAATCAACGAAAGCCTGAGCAGAAAATGAGGACAGAGAGCATATCAGAGTGACAGTTAATAAAAACTTAGTCTGAACACTACCCAAGACAACTGAGCGTGCAAAACGTCTTCCCCGCTTAGGGCAGACTGAAATAGCATGAGAGGCATCACCACAGTAGAAACATAACCCATTGCGCTTTCGAAACTCATGACGCTGTGCCCCAGACACCACTCTATCACACTGCATGGATTCAGAAGCAGGTTCACAAGGCAACACTATTCCACGCATACTTCTCCGCTCACGCAAACGTCTGTCAATTTGAATCGCTAATGACATAGAATCATTGAGACCAGAGGGACAGGGAATCCCACCATAACATCCTTTACATTATCTGACAGACCCTTCCGAAAAAGGGCGCCAAAGCGTCGTCATTCCACTTGGTCAGGACTGCCCACCTACGGAATCTCTGACAGTATAACTCAGCGTCATCAAGCCCCTGATTTAATGCCAACAAGGCTTTTTCAGCTTGATCAGTGACATTAGGCTCATCGTACAATAACCCCAAAGCCTGAAAAAATGCATCAACATCACTCAAAACAGGATCCCCAGGTGTCAGGGAAAAAGCCCAATCCTGAGGATCGCCGCGCAGGAGAGAGATGACAATTTGAACCTGCTGCGCTGCGTTCCCTGAGGACTTAAATTTTAAGGCAAAAAACAATTTACAATTATTTTTGAAATTCTGAAACTTAGCTCGATCCCCTAAAAACAAATCTGGCATGGGAATCCTAGGTTCCACAACAGGCAACCTAGCAAGATATGCAGCAATACTCTGAACCTCAGTGGCAAGCTGATCCACACGGCCAGACAACTGTGCAAACTCCATTGAGAGAAAAAATCCTCCCCAGCACCCAGAGATACAGAGGGAAAAAAAAAAATGCAACAAACAGAAAAATATCTCTGACAACTCTGACAACCGTTTTTTCTTTCACAAATTTTTTCCCTTCTGTGAGTACAATACAATTTTAAATTTTGGGCCGGTGATACTGTTATGTTTCGGTAGCTGAGGAGTGCAGGTAAAAAAGGCAATACACCAGAG
The DNA here is from genome assembly GCA_033576555.1 of Oophaga sylvatica. NCBI lineage: Eukaryota > Metazoa > Chordata > Amphibia > Anura > Dendrobatidae > Oophaga > Oophaga sylvatica. The sequence continues at coordinate 20,150 of JARQOD010005445.1, forward strand.
CAGTTGGAATCTATGAGATTGCAGTACCCTGACTAACCACAACAACTAGAGGCAGCCGTGGAGCGTTCCTACGTTGGTCCTAGACGCCTCGTCACAGCCTGAGAAACTAACTACACCTAAAGATAGATATAGGAAAGCTATCTGCCCCGGAGCAGAACCCCAAAGATAATAGAAAGCCCCCAAACATGTAATGGCGGTTAGACAAGAAGAAATACTGACACAGACAGAAAATAGTATGAGCAAACGTTGGGGCCCAAACTAACTAAATAGAAAAGGATAGGAAGGGTACTTACTGCAATCCCAGAAAACCCTGAAAAGCACCAACTCTACTAATTTCAAAAACACCTGAGATCACACGACCTCTACCACCTAAATTAGTTCTCTGGTGTAACAAAATCAAAACAGCAGCCACTGAAAAAACTGGAAAAAGCAAAAGTACAAACATCAGTGGCTGAACTAAACTGAGAGGGCAAAAGCCCCCGGAGGGGACCCTGAAGGCCCCCACAGAAGTGCAGGACAAAATGCAAAAATCAAGCACAAAAACAAAAAGAAGAAAATGTCTTATCTGTTAGCAGGAGATGCAGACACGACACAGCAGGCTACAAGGGAAACAGGAATCAAGGATAGAGACCAGAACAATTGATCACCGGCAACCCTGATGGGAAGGTGACTCCCTTATATAAGACCAGTCAGTAACACCTGATTCCCAATCCTCACAATCTTCACAATCTTCACTGGACAGACCAGCACCGCTTGTAACCACCAGAGGGAGCCTCTGCTCAGAACTCATCCCAAGCCCACTCACAACAGTGGCCTACTTTGTCTCGTGACGTCAGGGAGTTTGTGCAGTCCTGTGGGACTTGCTCTCGCTCCAAGCCTTGCTCTCGCTCTAGTGGTTTGTTGATGCCATTGCCAGTGCCCAAGAGACCATGGACCCATATCGCTATGGATTTTATTTCCGACCTCCCTGTTTCTCAGAGAATGACCGTTATCTGGGTGATTTGTGACAGGTTTTCCAAGATGATACATATTGTGCCATTACTTAAGTTGCCTTCCTCCTCCGAATTGGTGCCTTTGTTCCTTCAGCACGTGGTTCGGTTACACGGCATTCCTGAGAACATTGTGTCTGACAGAGGAGTCCAGTTTGTTTCCAGATTTTGGAGGACTTTTTGTTCTAAACTTGGTGTTCGATTGTCTTTCTCCTCTGCTTTTCATCCTCAGACCAATGGACAAACTGAGAGAACAAACCAGACATTGGAAACTTACCTGAGATGCTTTGTGTCTGCTGATCAAGATGACTGGGTCTCTTTTTTGCCTTTGGCTGAGTTTGCTCTTAATAATAGGGCAAGCTCTGCCACTTTGATGTCTCCATTTTTCTGCAATTTTGGGTTTCACCCTCGATTTTCTTCGGGACAGACGGAGGCTTCTGTCTGTCCGGGTGTTGTTGTGGAGCATACGCAGCAGATTTGGGACCAGGTAGTGGAGAGGTTGTCCCTCTCTCAGGAGAAGGCCCAGCGGTTTGCCAACCGTCATAGGACTGATGGTCCTCGGTTTAAAGTGGGGGACTTGGTCTGGTTGTCCTCAAGAAATATCCCTATGAGAGTTGCATCTCCTAAGTTTAAGCCTAGGTTTATTGGACCTTATAAGATCATGGAGATTCTTAATCCTGTTTCCTTTCGTTTACTTCTTCCAGGGACATTTAAGATCCATAACGTGTTCCACAAGTCCTTATTGAAGAGGTTTGTCGAGCCAGTGGTTCCTATGGCTGCGCCCCCTGACCCTGTTTTGGTTGAGGGCAATCTGGAGTATGTGGTTGAGAAAATATTGGATTCTCGTTTTTCTAGACGGAAACTCCAGTATTTGGTTAAGTGGAGAGGTTATGGTCAGGAGGACAATTCTTGGGTGTTTGCTTCGGACATCCATGCTAGGAAACTGATCCGTGCGTATCACAGAGCTCATCCTGACCGACCTGGTTGCACAAATGAGGGTTCGGTGACCCCTCCTCAAGGGAGGGTACTGTTATGAATGTTTTAGAAATGAATTCTGAGCAGAAGCTCCCTCTGGTGGTTGCAGACAGTACTGAACCATTCAATGAGGATTGGCAATCAGGGATCACGGACTGGCTGGATATAAGGGAGGTTTCCCCCCATCATGGTTGCCGGTGATCAATTGTTCTTGTCTCAACGTTGTTTCCTGGTTCACTTGGAAGCTTTCTGAGTCTTGCCTCTTCTCCTGCTCTTAGATAAGATATTTTCTGTTTTTTTGCTTTTGTGCTTGCCATTTGTATATTTTGCTGCATTTCTGTGAGGTTGGCCAGGTTCCCCTCCCCGGGGGGCTTGGTCTCCTCTCGGTTCCTCTGGAACTATTGTTGTTTGTTCATTTGCCTTTTCCAGTTTTTTTTTCTGTGGCTGCGGCTTAGTTTTGTTACACCAGAGAACTAATTTAGGTGGTAGAGGTCGTGTGATCTCAGGTGTTTTTGCAATTAGTAGCATTGTTTTTTTTTAGGGTTTTTTGGATTGCAGTAAGTATCCTTCCTATCCTTTTCTGTCTAAGTCAGATTGGGCCCCAGCGTTTGTTCATACTATTTTCTGTCTGTGTCTGTATTTCCTCTTGTCTAACCGCCATTACATGTTTGGGGGCTTCCTATGTTATTTGGGGATCTGCTCCGGGGCAGATAGCTTTCCTCTTTCTATCTTTAGGTGTAGTTAGCCTCTCAGGCTTTGACGAGGCGTCTAGGACCAACGTAGGAACGCTCCACGGCTGCCTTTAGTTGTGGTGGTTAGTCAGGGTACTGCAATTCAGTAGATTCCAACCTCTCTGGTGTATTGCCGTTTTTGCCTGCTCTCCTCAGCTACCAAAACATAACAGCAGACGTTGATGAAGGTTATGTTCCGTTTGCAGTGCCCCAGATGTGCCTAAACAGTGGAAACTCCCCACAAGTGACCCCATTTTGGAAACTAGACCCCCTAAGGAACTTATCTAGATCTGTGGTGAGCACTTTGAACCCCCAAGAGCTTCACATAAGTTTATAATGCCCGGGCATGAAAACAAAAAATCCTATTTTTTTTCCCACAAAAATTATCTTTTAGTCACCAATTTTTTATTTTCCTAAGGGTAACAGGAAAAATTGGACCACAAAAGTTGTTGTACAATTTGTCCTGAGTACGCTGATACCCCATATGTGGGGGGAACCACTGTTTGGGCGCACGGCAGAGCTCGGAATGGAAGGAGCACCATTTGACTTTTTCCAACCAAAACTGGCTGTAATTGAGATTGGACGCCATGTTGCATTTGGAGAGCCCCTGATGTGCCTAAACAGTGGAAACCCCCCACAAGGGACCCCATTTTGGAAACTAGACCCTCTAAGGAACTTATCTAGATGTGTGATGAGCAATTTGAACCCCCAAGTGCTTCACACAAGTTTATAACGTAGAGTCGTAAAATTAAAAAATCATATTTTTTCCGCAAAAATGATCTTTTCACCCCAAGTTTTATTTTCCCAAGTGTAACAAGACCCCAAAAGTTATTGTGCAATTTGTCCTGAGTACGCTGATACCCCATATGTGGGGGTAAACCACTGTTTGGGTGCATGGCAGAGCTTGGGAAGGAGCGCCGTTTGACTTTTTCAACGCAGAATTGGCTGGACGACGTGTCGTGTTTGGAGAGCTCCTGATGTGCCTAAACAGTGAAAACCCCCCACAAATGACACCATTTTGGAAAGTAGACCCCTCAAGGAACTTATCTAGATGTGTGGTGAGAACTTTGAACCCCGAAGTGCTTCACAGAAGTTTATAACGTACAGCAGTAAAAATAAAAAATCTTTTTTTTTTACAAAAATGATTTTTTTGTCCCAAATATTTTATTTTCCAAAGGGTAACAGGAGAAATTGGACCCGAAAAGTTGTTGTTCAATTTGTCCTGAGTACGCTGATACTCCATATGTGGAAGAAAACTACTGTGTGGGCACATGTCGGGGCTCGGAAGGGAAGAAGTGACGTTTTGGATTGCAGACTTTGATGGAATGGTCTGCGGGCGTCATGTCACATTTGGAAAGTCCCTGATGTACCTAAACAGTGGAAACCTCCCACAAGTGACCACATTTTGGAAAATAGACCCCACAAGGAACTTATCTAGATGTGTGGTGAGCACTTTGAACCCCCAAGAGCTTCACATAAGTTTATAATGCCCGGGCATGAAAACAAAAAATCCTATTTTTTTTCCACAAAAATTATCTTTTAGTCACCAATTTTTTATTTTCCTAAGGGTAACAGGAAAAATTGGACCACAAAAGTTGTTGTACAATTTGTCCTGAGTACGCTGATACCCCATATGTGGGGGGAACCACTGTTTGGGCGCACGGCAGAGCTCGGAATGGAAGGAGCACCATTTGACTTTTTCCAACCAAAACTGGCTGTAATTGAGATTGGACGCCATGTTGCATTTGGAGAGCCCCTGATGTGCCTAAACAGTGGAAACCCCCCACAAGGGACCCCATTTTGGAAACTAGACCCTCTAAGGAACTTATCTAGATGTGTGATGAGCAATTTGAACCCCCAAGTGCTTCACACAAGTTTATAACGTAGAGTCGTAAAATTAAAAAATCATATTTTTTCCGCAAAAATGATCTTTTCACCCCAAGTTTTATTTTCCCAAGTGTAACAAGACCCCAAAAGTTATTGTGCAATTTGTCCTGAGTACGCTGATACCCCATATGTGGGGGTAAACCACTGTTTGGGTGCATGGCAGAGCTTGGGAAGGAGCGCCGTTTGACTTTTTCAACGCAGAATTGGCTGGACGACGTGTCGTGTTTGGAGAGCTCCTGATGTGCCTAAACAGTGAAAAACCCCCACAAATGACACCATTTTGGAAAGTAGACCCCTCAAGGAACTTATCTAGATGTGTGGTGAGAACTTTGAACCCCGAAGTGCTTCACAGAAGTTTATAACGTACAGCAGTAAAAAAAAAAATCTTTTTTTTTTACAAAAATGATTTTTTTGTCCCAAATATTTTATTTTCCAAAGGGTAACAGGAGAAATTGGACCCGAAAAGTTGTTGTTCAATTTGTCCTGAGTACGCTGATACTCCATATGTGGAAGAAAACTACTGTGTGGGCACATGTCGGGGCTCGGAAGGGAAGAAGTGACGTTTTGGATTGCAGACTTTGATGGAATGGTCTGCGGGCGTCATGTCACATTTGGAAAGTCCCTGATGTACCTAAACAGTGGAAACCTCCCACAAGTGACCACATTTTGGAAAATAGACCCCACAAGGAACTTATCTAGATGTGTGGTGAGCGCTATGAAGCCCCAAGTGCTTCACAGAAGTTTATAACGTACAGCTGTAAAAACAAAAAAATCATTTTTTTTTTACAAAAATGATATTTTTGCCCCCAATTTTTTATTTTCCCAAGGGTAACAGAAGAAATTGCACCTCAAGAGTTATTGTGCAATTTGTCCTGAGTACGCTGATACCCCATATGTGTGTGGGGGTAAACTACTGTTTGGGCTCATGGCAGAGCTCAGAAGTGAAGGAGCACCGTTTGACTTTTTCAACGCAGAATTGGCTGGAATTGAGATCAGACGCCATGTCACATTTGGAGAGCCTCTGATGTGCCTAAACAGTGGAAACCCCCCAATTCTAACTCCAACCCTAACCCCAACACACCCCTAACCCTAGTCCCAACCCTAACCATAACCCTAACCACAAACCTAACGCTAACACACCCCTAACCCTAATCCCAATCCTAACCCTAATCCTAACTTTAGCCCCAACCCTAACCCTAACTTTATCCGCAACCCTAACCCTAGAGGGAAAATGGAAATAAGTAAATTTTTTTAATTTTATTATTTTTCCCTAACTGAGGGGGTGATAAAGGAGGGTTTGATTTACTATTTATAGCGGGTTTTTATGATTGGCAGCTGTCACGCTAAAAGACGCTTTTTATTCCAAAAAATAGTTTTTGCCTCACCACATTTTGAGAGCTATAATTTTTGCATATTTTGGCCCACAGAGTCATGTGAGGTCTTTCTTTTTGCGGTACGAGTTGACGTTTTTACTGGTACCTTTTTTGAGCACGTGACATTTTTGATCGCTTTTTATTTCGATTTTTGGGAGGTTAGAATGAACAAAAATCAGCAATTCATAAATTTCTTTTGGGGGGGGACGTTTATACCGTTCCGCGTGTGGTAAAATTGATAAAGCAGTTTTATTCTTCGGGTCAGTGCGATTACGGCGATACCTCATTTATATCATTTTTTTATGTTTTGGCGCTTTTATACAATAAAAACAATTTTATATAAAAAATAATTATTTTTGCATCGCTTTATTCTGCGAGCTATAACTTTTTTATTTTTCGCTGATGATGCTGTATGGCGGCTCGTTTTTTGCGCGACAAGATGATGTTTTCAGCAGTACCATGTTTATTTATATCGGTCTTTTTGATCGCGCGTTATTCCACTTTTTGTTCGGCGGTATGATGATAAAGCATTGATTTTTTGCTTTTTTTTTTAAGGGGTTCACTAAAGGGGTTAACTAGTGGGACAGTTCTATAGGGCGGGTCATTTTGGACGCGGCGATGCCAAATATGTGTACTATTATTGTTTTGTTTTTTTTATTTACATGAAGAAATTAATTTATTTTTTTTCCTTGATTTTGGAATTTTTTTTTACACATGTGATTTTCATTTTTTTTAAACTTTTTTACTTTGTCCCAGGGTGGGACATCACTGTATAGAGTCAGATCTCTGGTCTGACAGTGTGCACAGCACTGTGTGAGACCAGCGATCTCACAGGCACTGCTGCAGGCTTTCTCAGTGCCTGCTGAAGCCATCTCCTTGCAGGACCCCGCAGCCATCTTGGATCCCGGGTCTTGCAAGGAGGAAGGCCTCAGATCACATTGCGCTGTTCTGAGGGTCTCAGGAAGCACGCAGGGAGCCCCTGTGGCGCCCTGAGGGTCCAGTCGCCACAGAGATGTTGCATCGCACCCAGCGGTGTGGCACCTGACTCTCAGGTCAGGGGGAAGCACCCCATTGACTCCAACCACTGCATCCATCACACATCATGCTAGATGAGTGCAGGCGAACCCTTCGGGAGGATGGTCTGACTCAGGCTGGTTAGAACAGGGTGTAGCTAGATGGGTGGGAGGGGCTTAGGCAGCATTAGGCTGCATGTGAGATTAGAGAATCCAGTTTGAGCCAGGCAGGCAGTGTGTGGGTACTGGACTGACCTGCTGATCCTCTGAGTCCATCTCAGGGAGCCTTGCTGAGGAGAGCGAAAGGGTCCAGGGCGAGACAGCAATTGAGGTGTGCCCCATCCTGAAGCAGGAGGACCAGGCGAACATCGGGAACGGTCCCTAGACTAGTGGGAAAGTTCAGCTCCGCTAGTAACACCGTGAACAGTGGGTCTCTCCACGGGGCAACTAGCCACCATAATCTCACCGGGAGGAAGCTTAGGGTCAAATACGTCCAGAACCTTCGTGCTGGGTAGCGTAGTTAACCACTGGTCTGGTCTGGTAACTGAAAGGACCCAATACTACCTCGTCCGAGGGCTCTGTAGTGGCGTGGTGCATGTCGGGAGTGTAGCACCTAGAGAAGAAGCCAGAAAGGAACATATCAAAAGGGAGTCTTTGGAAGTGCGACTAACTTACCTGAGGGTTGCTGGACCACTCTCTTGGAGGACACAGCACCCGGCTGGTATCTGTACCGCGGATAACAGACTGTGAGTAAACCCTTGAAACTGCAACAGATCTGTTTCCTGATTATTCCAGCGACGCACACTCCCCTCTGCTACATCCCTGTGCACCATTGCTACACCTATCATCTATCTGCCCTGGGAGGATACAGTCTTACCTGTAGGAGACTCATCATCTAGCTGCACAACACCATCCCTTCCAGAGGACCTGCACAGCAGCGCTGGTCGCCCTGACCAGGTACTACAGGTGGTGTCACGACAAACTACACGAACACTAATCCCCTGTAAATACTCCCCATTTATAGTGAGCACCCAGGGCCACGGACCGAGCCGTAGCTGCTCGTGACATCCCCCATAAAAGTTGACGGGCTCGGTGCTGAGTATGCCACGGCCCTGGCGGGCGGCTCACCCCCTCCCTGCGCGATGCTTCCCTGTGCCCCGGTACACCGCGATCATGTTTGATCGCGGTGTGCCAGTGATTAATGTGCCGGGAGCGGTCCGTTATTATATTAGCTTTATTATATTAGTGTCTGCCTATAAGGGGCTACCTTATATTAGCGTCTGCCTGGGGGGCTGCATTATATTAGTATCTGCCTATGGGGGCTGCATTATATTATCGTCTGCCTAGGGGGCTGCATTTTATTAGAATTTGCCTGGGGGGCTGTATTATATTAGCATCTGCCTGGGGGCTGCCTTATATTAGCGTCTGCCTGGGGGGCTGCATTATATTAGCGTCTGCCTATGGGGGCTGCATTATATTAGCGTCTGCCTGGGGGGCTGCATTATATTAGCGTCTGCCTGGGGGGCTGCAATATATTAGCGTCTGCCTATGAGGGGCTGCATTATATTAGCGTCCGCCTTGGGGGCTGCATTTATATTAGCGTCTGCATGGGGGCTGCATTATATTAGCATCTCTGTTATGATTTGGTAGCCGAGGAGGACAGTAGCAAAAATAGACTTGGCAACCAGACACCCAGAGAGGTTGGTAACTAGCGGATTGCAGACCCCTATACTGATAGCACAATTAGAAGTAGCCGTGGGACGTACCTACGATGACCTAGACGCCTCAACACAGCCGGAGAGTTAACTAAGCCTAAAAAGAGAAAGGGGAAAGCTAACTGCCCCGGAGTAGAGCCCCAAAGGAATAGGTAGCCCCCAAACATATATTGGCGGTGAGACAAGATGAAATACAAACACAGGCAGAAAACAGAGCAAGCAAACGCTTAGGCCCAAACTGTCTAGATAAAACAGGACAGGAAAGAATACTGTCTGCAATCCAGCAAAAAACTCTAAGAAAAATTCCAACATGTCTCATATGCAAAAATAATGAGACCACACGATTTCTCCCCCGCTAGATCAGAACTCTGGTGTTAACTGGGAGCAAACCAGCATACACTGACATAACTGGGAACTGGAAATACATAAACTGTCTCTGGTGTGAACAGGTAGCAAAACAGCAAATACTGAAACAACAGGGACTGAAAACACATAAACAGTGGCAAATGAAAAACAGAGTCCAGCGCAGGCCCCCGCTGGGGAACCTGGCTGACCAAACTCCAGAAGGGCAGAAAGCAAAAGGGAAAACAAATGCCACAGAAATAAGAAGAATAACTTATCTGAAAGTTGCAGGACAAAGCAGGAAGCAAGCTGACTTCCAAAAGGGACAAGGAAGAAACAAATCACCGGCAAGGGAAGGTTTCTCAATTATATCTCCCTAGTCAGTAACACCTGATTGCCAATCATCGCCACCAGGTGATAGACTTCTGTTAGCAAAAGCAGCTTCATTACTACCAGCAGCCACCAGGGGGAGCCCTAACTCAGAAGTCCTATGCTGATTGGCAAACCGTTGGGCCCTCTCCTGAGAGAGAGACAACTTATCCATTACTTGATTCCAAATCTGCTGCTTTCTCTCTACCATAGAGTCAACACCCGGACAGGCAGAAACCTCCACCTGTCCTGAAGAAAACCGAGGTTGAAACCCGAAATTGCTGAAAAAAGGGGACATCAAAGTGGCAGAACTAGCCCTATTATTTAGAGCGAATTCAGCTAAGGGCAAAAAAGAGACCCAGTCATCTTGATCAGCAGATACAAAACATCTCAAATAAGTTTCCAAAGTCTGGTTTGCTCTCTCAGTCTGCCCATTGGTCTGAGGGTGAAACGCATAGGAGAAAGACAACTGAATTCCCAGTCTAGAACAAAAAGGCTCTCCAAAATCTGGAAACAAATTGGACTACTCTGTCAGACACACTGTTCTCTGGAATGCAATGCAAACGAACTACCTGCTGAAAAAACAAGGGCACCAACTCAGAAGAGGATGGCAACTTCGGCAGTGGCACAAGATGGACCATCTTGAAAAATCTATCACAGATCACCCAGATAACAGTCATTATCTGAGAGACAGGGAGGTCAGAAATAAAATCCATAGAGATATGGGTCCATGGCCTCCTGGGTACAGGCAGTGGCATTAATAATCCACTGGAGCGAGAGCAGGGCTTGGACCGAGAACAAGTCCCATAGGACTCAGACCAATGAATTTCGGACATTTCATATTCAATCTCAAAAAAGGACGTGTAATGAATTAGGGGTTTCTGACTCCCTCCTGGAGGATATTAGAGTCCTGTATAACCTCTCTGACACTGACTCTAGTTTAAGTGGTAAAGGTCCTTTTACAGATCTTAAATGCAAGAGTAAAAAAATGCCACCTCCCCAATCAGACCTTACGTCGATCGATATATTTTTGAATTTGGTTTCTAAAGACATACAGAAACTTGGTGAATTTCCTTCATTTACCCAATATAATTTGACCCGTCATGAAATGATGGCACTTAAAGATCTGGAAAAAGATCAAGACATTACCATTAAAAGTTCTGATAAAGGTGGTAATTTAGTGGTACTTAATTCTTCTGAGTATAAGCAAATGTGCCTTAACATTTTGAACAACAGAGAGTGTTACTGTGTTCTTTCTTCTGACCCTACTATGGTATTCACTAAGGAGTTAAGACAAATTATATTGAATGGCCTCTCAATAGGGGTTATAGACAAAAATGAGAGTGAATTTATTATACCTAAGTTTCCCACATTGGCTACATTCTATTGTCTCCCCAAGGTACATAAAGGGGTCGATCCCCTTAAGGGGAGACCAATTGTGTCAGGTGTGAGCAGTCTTACGAAAAATCTGGGCATTTATCTTGATAAAATTTTAAATCCATTTGTTCTTGCCCTTAGCTCATACACGAGGGACACAACAGATTTATGAGTAAAATCGATGGAGTGGTTATGGAACCCGATACTATTCTTGCAAGTATCGATGTGGAGGCACTTTATTCATCTATTCCCCATGTTAAAGGGATTGAGGCAACTGAATACTTTTTAAAGAGTAGAGGTTCACAGTTTAAGGCACATAACATCTTTGTCTGCGATTGTCTACATTACCTATTGACACATAATTTTTTTGTGTTTGATCGCAAATTTTACCACCAGCTCAGGAGTACTGCGATGGGGAGCCCTTGTGCCCCCTCGTATGCTAATTTACTCCTGGCTGGTGGGAGGAGACAGTGATTTTCGGTGAAAATGGTGTCGTCGGAGCTGAAAAGGCTCTTTTATGGTTGAGATTTATTGACGACGTTTTTATCATTTGGAAAGGTACAGGAGAATCTTTTGCTGAATTTGTCAGGAGTCTAAATGTGAATGACATTGGTTTGAGTTTCACATATGAATGGAATCCATCAAAACTGCCATTCCTCGATGTGATTATTGAGAAGAACTATGATGGAACCCTGAGTACCAGCATTCATAGAAAACCTACGGCCACTAATTCTCTTCTGAGATGGGAGAGCAGTCATCCTTTGGCCCAGAAGAAAGGTATACCTAAGGGCCAATATACAAGGATACGTAGAAATTGCTCAGATGATAATAATTTCAGACATCAAGCAAATGATCTACGAAATAGATTTTTGGATAGAGGTTATCCTGATCATGTGTTGAAAGGAGCCTATAATGACATCAAAATAAAAAATAGGATGGAATTACTGACTCAATCCCCTAAACAAGAAGATGAATTTCTGGGTCTTAGATTTATTACCACATATAATAACGGGGCCAATGATCTAAGGCGGATCTTGAAAAACCATTGGCCTATCCTGAAAATGGATCAGGACATTGGCGATCTCTTGCCTAGTCATCCCCAAATTACCTTTCGCAAAGGAAGGTCCTTAAAGGACAGACTGGTCAAGAGCCACTTTGTAAATGCTGAAAAAACAACATGGCTTAAATCCAACGTTGTGGGGTGTTTCAAATGTAGTGGTTGTATTGCCTGTAAAAACATGGAAGTTGGCAAACAATTTTTTGCATCTGACAACTCAAGAAAATTTGAGATCACCTCTTTTATCAACTGCAGGAGTGAAGGTGTCATTTACAGGGCTATTTGTATATGTGGTATGATCTATGTGGGAAAGACCATTAGAGAGTTTAGGAGGAGAATTGGTGAGCATATGAGAGACATAGCGAGGAAGATGGATACACCTGTGGCCAGGCACATCAACCTCAAGCATGGGGGAGACCCTAATGCAATAAAATTCATGGGCATTGATAAAGTACCCAGACCGATTCGTGGTGGTGACTGGGACAATTTAATATTACAACGAGAGACAAAGTGGATTTTTCGACTAAAAACTGTCTCTCCATATGGTTTAAATGAACAACTTTCTTACTCCTGCTTTCTCTAGTATAGGGTTGTGCAGGGTGATTTAGTTAGGGTCAGCCGCCGTGGACCGGGGGGGCCACTTGCGCAGGAATTTAGGGCTCCAACCTCCGCTGCTAGGTAGGGTCGGATGGAAATAGGTACCTGATAGGGATCTGTCAGGCTTTTCTTTTTCCTTTTTTTCCCTTCCAAATTGAAATGTTATTTTATTATGACCTATGGATGCTGGTCTCCATATTTGATTATGTATTTTATATCCTTTACAACTTCTTCAAATACATCAATGAAATCATTGAAGTATCGTTCCATAGTGTGGTAAGCCAGCCGAAGCTCCAATTAATATTTTTTCTACATAGAAGGATATTCCTTCTTCTCCATATCTATATTCTGGATTGGAGTACCATGGGACACCTCATGTGGATGCTCCTTTAATATATTTTTTCGATTTACCTCTTAGTGCGAGAGGATTAATCTCCAATTTTCTTCGTTTGGGGATTTGTATACTATGTCTGTGTTAATAACGGTATTGAATGAGTTAAAATGAGCTAAAATGATCTTGCGCGTCCTTTCTTATGTTTCTATATGGTTAATGTCAGATTTTGGTGAACTATTGAATGTCACCTAAGATGGCATGATTTTGGTCGCAATAAGTGATACTGGTTAAAATAAGATTTAATGACGCCATTAGGGACGCAATATATTTGTATTTTGATGCTTCTGTTGTGCAGTGACAACTTTTATATTAGCGTTATACCTTCGTCGCAATTTGCGATTTAATTCAACGTCCCAATATAGGATACTACACAATTGTGCGTTCTGTGTTGTTCTTGAAATGTGCGATCTGAATTTATAGATCGTAAGCCACTTAATTTGTATCACGCATGCGTGTGGTGGTTTTTACATCACAGAGTTGGACGCCAATGACGTAGTCTCAGTAGACCGGAGGTCCAATGAATGCGATTACCGGAAGTCACTAAATGCGCATGCGCCACTAATATAGGGCGCGCGATCACTATTTGGCAAACGGTGAGATCGCTATATGCATTTCGTAGTATGTGGCGTGCGTTTCAACATGATTATGAGCTCATTAGACAGGCATGTATTTTTAAACCATGCACATCACGTTTGATTGGTGATTCATTATTTTGTTTTGCACTGATTGGTTTGAATGGTGGTGGGAGTGTCTTATTAATTGATATAAGGAGGAGTTATATGATTTTTTCTCCCCATGAGAGCAATGCATTTGATATAGATGTCTCTAGTCGCCATATCCCCTGATGAATCCTGAAAGGAGGAAACGCGTTGGGAAAGGGCCTTATCTACTCTGGAAATGACCAGATGCATATTTTATTAGGAGATGAATTTTGGAGCGCATATCTCCATTCAAATGGGTGAGATCATTCCTTTTATACATACTGTCTCACATATGTTTGATTGCGTTCCAGACAAATGACTTACAAATAAGCGATGCATATACTTGCATTTAGGTAGTCAATTTTTTGCTCTTGCGGTGCAGAGCAAACTATAAGTTGTCTGGTTTATATTTATATCTCCTATTTTGTAGTCCCTATTGGACTTTACTCTCTGATTATATCATGTATCCTCACTGTTTGTTTGGAGGATGGTAATTGTCTGTGTGTCCCCTTTTTAACATTAGGTTCATTAAATGTTAAGTTTTACATCCCCATTTCTTTTGCTGCTATACATTGAAATACAGCTTCATTACTACCAGCAGCCACCAGGGGGAGCCCTAACTCAGAAGTCCTATGCTGATTGGCAAACCGTTGGGCCCTCTCCTGAGAGAGAGACAACTTATCCATTACTTGATTCCAAATCTGCTGCTTTCTCTCTACCATAGAGTCAACACCCGGACAGGCAGAAACCTCCACCTGTCCTGAAGAAAACCGAGGATGAAACCCGAAATTGCTGAAAAAAGGGGACATCAAAGTGGCAGAACTAGCCCTATTATTTAGAGCGAATTCAGCTAAGGGCAAAAAAGAGACCCAGTCATCTTGATCAGCAGATACAAAACATCTCAAATAAGTTTCCAAAGTCTGGTTTGCTCTCTCAGTCTGCCCATTGGTCTGAGGGTGAAACGCATAGGAGAAAGACAACTGAATTCCCAGTCTAGAACAAAAAGGCTCTCCAAAATCTGGAAACAAATTGGACTACTCTGTCAGACACACTGTTTCTCCGGAATGCAATGCAAACGAGCTACCTGCTGAAAAAACAAGGGCACCAACTCAGAAGAGGATGGCAACTTCGGCAGTGGCACAAGATGGACCATCTTGAAAAATCTATCACAGATCACCCAGATAACAGTCATTATCTGAGAGACAGGGAGGTCAGAAATAAAATCCATAGAGATATGGGTCCATGGCCTCCTGGGTACAGGCAGTGGCATTAATAATCCACTGGAGCGAGAGCAGGGCTTGGACCGAGAACAAGTCCCATAGGACTCAGACCAATGAATTTCGGACATTACTTTCTTCCTCCATTGGTCGGGAACATACAATTTCCCCACAGGGCAACGTTCAGGTTTATCCCCCTGAAATTCCTCCAGGGCCAGTCTCAAATCGGGTGAGATAGCGGAAAGAACCACACCCTCCTTCAAAATGGCAGTAGGCTCAATCACATCAAGAGAGTCCGCAAAGAAACTCCTAGAGAGGGCATCCGCCTTAACATTCTTAGTGCCCGGAAGAAAGGAGACCACAAAATTAAAACGCGTGATAAACAAGGCCCACCTGGCCTGTCTAGGATTCAATCGCTTGGCTGATTCGAGATAGATCAGGTTCTTGTGGTCAGTGAGGACCACAACTTGATGTCTATATCAAAAAACTGACCGGCACATCCAAACTTAGATTCAGTGTGAACAGGTGCTAAACCTAGAGTCACCAACTCATACATACAAGAAGAAAAGGTAGCACACTGTAGCGCTATAGCTTTCATATTTCGTGTTTGCAAGCTATAGCGCTACAGTGTGCTACCTTTTCTTCTCACAACTTGATGTCTGGCTCCCTCCAAATAATGTCTCCACTCTTCAAAAGCCCACTTCATAGCCAATAATTCCCAATTCCCCACATCATAATTACGTTCAGCTGGGGAAAATTTTCGAGAGAAGAAAGCACAAGGGTTAATCTAAGAGGTTACAGGATCCCTCTGGGGCAAAACGGCTCCTGCACCAATCTCAGAAGCATCTATCTCCATCTGGAATGGTAGAGAAACATCAGGTTGCCATAGAACTGGAGCAGAAGTGAATCTCCGCTTAAGCTCCTGACAAGCCGAAACTGCCTCTGGAGACCAATTCACTACATCAGAACCCTTTTTGGTCAAATCCGTCAGTGGTTTCACAATACCAGAGAAATTACTTATAAATTTACGATAAAAATTAGCAAAACCCAAAAATTTCTGAAGAGCCTTCAAAGAAGTGGGCTGAACCCAATCATAAATGGCATGAACCTTGACCGGGTCCATTTCAATGGCAGACAGAGACAAAATGAATCCCAAAAACTAAACCTTCTGTATGCCAAAGAGACAATTTGATCCCTTACCATACAAAGCATTTTCTCTCAAAATCCGGAATACCATCCGAACATGTTCCAGTCATTGGAAAAAAATCAAAATATCGTCCAAATAAACTATCAGAAACTTATCCACAAAATCCCGGAAAATATCATTCATGAAAGATTGGAAGACGGAAGGGGCATTAGTGAGCCCAAAAGGCATCACTAGGTACTCAAAATGCCCCTCAGGAGTATTAAACGCCGTCTTCCATTCATCACCATGCTTAATGCGAATAAGATTATATTGGCCACAAAGAAAAAGCCGACACCTAAAGGTGAAGAGGACGGTCTAATATGACACTTCTCCAATGACTCTTTGATATAAGATCGCATAGCATCATGCTCAGGTACAGACAAATTGAAGAGCCGACCCTTGGGAAATTTACATCTGGGCACTAACTCAATCGAGCAATCATAACTCCTGTGAGGAGGCAAGGACGCAGACTTACTCTCACTAAACACATCAGAAAAATCAGCCAAATAGTCAGGGACATCCTGAGTCTGGGGAGAGATAGAAAAAACCGGAGTGTCACCACGAACACATTGACAACCCCAACTGACCACAGACACAGACTTCCAATCCAAAATAGGATTATGGGTCTGCAACCAAGGAAACCCAGTACAATAATGTCATGTAAATTATTAGAAAAAAAGAGGAGGTAGTCCAGCTGATATAAAATAGACGATTTATTCAAAATCCATTAGAAAAACATGGCGCAGATTTCGCTCATTGAACAGAAATCTGTCTTTTCTGTAAAAAATCCCTTTTTTTACCCTGTTCACTCTAGATCTGATTTGATGGATCAATTCCAAGAGGCTATTCAACGAGATTTAAAAAAACTTCATACTGTGGCATTAACCATCACCCATAACTCCAACCTTTCCAGAGCTGAACTTACGGCACTTAAGGAATTGAAATCTATGGACGACATTATTATCAAAATGTCGGATAAGGGAGGATTGGGGATGGTTTTAGACTTCGATGTCTATCATGATCAAATGATGCTTCTGTTATCTGATTCTTCTACTTACATCAAACTACCAGGTAACACTTTAAAATCTTTTATGAAAGAAACACACTCTGTTATCAATGATGGGTTTTCATTGGGAGTGATAACGAAACAGGAAAAGGATTACATATTTGTGGAACAACCTAGAGTCCCTTTTATATACACTAGATGGTGGCCCGATTCTAACGCATCGGGTATTCTTGAATATGTATGTAGTTTATTTATGAAGATTTAAGAATAATGCAATGAATACACAGGATTTTTCGGGGAAAATATATACATTATCATTAAATGTTATTGCTCATAGAACTTATACAACTGAACAAAATTATTAAACAGATCATCAAAATATATAAACTATTACATGAATATCTAACTGTATTTAAATAAATCATCGGGCAAAAGAAGTACATCAACTCTATAATATATTTGTTAACAATATCAATCCAAAATATTTTTGTACACTACATTTTTTGCGAATACTTTTTGACTATCTCTAAGCAACTTTCCTTGTAAATGGGTATCCAAAACTTGCACCTTGACGTTGGATCTCATTTTAACTCTTGAAAATGCAACATAGCGTTGTCCATGACCAAAAACGGGCTCCGATAAATATATGCCAACACGGTGTAGAGTTTGACCTTGTGACTTGTTTATTGTCATGGCAAATGCTGGTTTTATTGGAAATTGTCGACGCCGAAGCCTAAATGGAAGACCGGTGTCCGAAGGACATAAATCAATGCTTGGAATGAAAACTTCCTCTCCTTTTTGCTGATCCAGTGATCACTATGTATATTACCTCATTTTACTGTGTATTACCTTATCTTACTTATGTATTACCTCATGTCACCTGTGTATTACCTCATGTCACTGTGTATTACCCGTGTTCAGTAAACGTGACAGAAGTACATCAGACACTGTGACTGACAAAACATGTTCAATACATCATGGGCAGTTGGTGAGTCACATGACCACATGGGCGGAGTTAGCCCTTTGTCGCTGATGTTACTGTGTATTACCTCATGTCACTGTGTATTACCTCATATTACTGTGTATTACCTCATATAACTGTGTATTACCTCATGTTACTGTGTATTACCTCATATTACTGTGCATTACCTCATATCACTGTGTATTACCTCATGTTACCGTATATTACCACGTATTACCTCATGTTACCTGTGTATTACCTCATATTACTGTGTATTACCTCATATTACTGTGTATTACCTCATGTTACTGTATATTACCTCATTTTACTGTGTATTACCTTATGTTACTTATGGTAATACCACATGTCACCTATGTATTACCTCGTGTCACTGTGTATTACCCGTGTTCAGTAAATGTGACAGAAGTACATCAGACACAGTGACTGACAAAACATGTTCAGTACATCATGGGCAATTGGTGAATCACATGACCACATGGGCATAGTTAGCCCTGCGTCGCTGATTGGCCGCGGCCGTACCAATCAGCGACACGGGATTTCCTGGACAGACAGACAGGATAAGACCATTATATAAATAGATGGTCTTCCTAAGACTCATAAAGCACTCTTTCCTCCACCATTGAGACCTGTCATTTCAGGTATTGGTTCTGTCACTGAGAGGACGGGTGAATGGTTGGACTCATTGTTGCAGCCTTTAGTCCAACGAGCATGCGGTTTCCTTAAGGATTCTCAGGATGTTCTTGAACAATTATCATCTATTCAGTGGGATCCCGCTTGCTCCTGGATAAGCTGCGACGTTGTGTCAATATATACCTGTATCCCCCATACGGTTGCGCTGGAAGCGTTGAGATTTCACTTATCCCGTTACAGCAATTATTCTCAGGACTTGTGTCAATACATTTTGGATTTGACTTTTTTTCTCCTGACTCATCATTTTTTTTTGTATGATAAACATTTTTATTTGCAGTGCAAGGTGTTTTCGATGGGGGCTAAATTCTCCCCATCCATTGCGAACTTGGTCATGTCCTATTGGGAGCTGAAATTTCTTTATGTTGACACGAATCCATTCATTTCTAGTTTATTTTGATATGGGAGATTTATTGACGATTTATTATTTATCTGGAGGGGCGATACCACTGCTATACCCAAATTTATTCCATATATGAACAACAATGCTTTTGGATTATCGTTCACCTCAGTTACTCATAAATCTTCCATTTCTTTCTTAGATCTGTCTTTGGTTGCCTCAGGTAATATCATTTCCACTTCTACATTTTGTAAACCATTATCCGGGAATAGTATCTTACACGCCTCCCGCTGTCATCCAAGACATACCATCAAGTCCATACAAGTGGGGGAATTCACCCGCATAAAACGGAACTGTAGTGACGATACTAATTTATTGGTCGAACTTCAGGAGAGTAGTAGAAAATTAAGAAACCGAGGTTACCCAGATTGGATGTTGAACAGGGCGAAAAAAATTGTAGAGAAAAGAAAACGCCCTGATTTACTGAATAACAGCACAACATCTAAGAAAAAATGGCAGAACAAACCTGTTTTATCCCTTAAATTTTGTCCACAATTTGGGGATATAAAAAGAATTGTTCTTAGATATCTTCCTTTATTAGTAGAGGATTCGTTGTTATCCACAATTTTGGAACCAGGCTGTGCTGTGGTACCTAAACAGGCACAAACTATGGGGAACATGTTAAATAGTCATGAACATAGCAGTAATAAAAATGGTAATAAATTCACTTGGCTCAGCTGTAAGGGTTTCTATGAATGTGGTGACAGTCGATGTAGGATGTGTAAATTTGTTCTATAAAGAAAAAATTTTTCCAATACTGCTTCATCTGAACATTTTTATATTAAACAATTTTTGAATTGCAACAGTGATAATGTAATCTATATCATTAATTGTTCTATTTGTTGCAAGATGTATGTTGGCTGCACGAGCCAAAATTTGAAGAAACGTATTTCTGAGCACTTGGGTGATATATATAATTCATCTGATTCTTTTCGTACTGTGTCTCAGGCTTCCAGACATTTTATCCAACATCACAAACGCAATACTGATTCATTACAGGTTTATGCCATTGAACAAATTTTCTCATCTCCAAGAGGAGGGGACATCCGCAAACGTCTCCAGGATTGTGAAAATTTCTGGGCGTTTCATTTAGACTCCTGCCATCCGTCCGGCTTAAATCTGCGCAAGGAATAGTTATTCCATTATTGAGTTATGTATCTGCCCATTATTTCATCTATTTTTCTGTTTTTAGGAATTTGTTATTTTGTATTTTTTACTTTGTTTTTTTTTGTGTTTTTATGATATCTGTTATGTTCTATCATGTGATCTGTTTGGGGAGTGGTTTTGTCTCCACTTTGGAGGATAAATAGACCCGCCTGCACTTCTGATGCAGCTCTGACAAAGAACACACCTTGTGTTCAAACCTCGTTGCTGCGTTATTGCCATTGTGCCTGCGGCATGTTTTCTAATGGATTTTGAATAAATGGTCTATTTTATATCAGATGGACTACCTCCTCTTTTTTTCTCATTGCCTCCCGAGTTGGTCCTCTTGGAGTCCGCGCTGTTACACGCTGAAAACAGGTGAGCTGGTCTACACTTTCATTTGCTTTCATGTAAATTATGCAACACCAAAAATTTACAATTCTCTTGGTGGTCAGGGGCTACCCGCATTATCACCTGGGTCCAAAACTGGGGTTTATTCTCCGCCAAAGGGGTAGCATCAATACCCAGCAAAGGAATAGGAGTCCGCAGGAGTACCATGGGAAAACCACAACGTTTGGCAAAGTCAAAATCTATCAGGTTCAGGGCTGCTCCTGAATCGACAAAAGCCTGAGCAGAAAATGAGGATTAGGAGCAGATCAAGGTAACAGTCAAGAGAAATTTAGACTGTGCATTGCCCAAAACAAATGAGCGCGCAAAACATCTTCCCCGCTTAGGGCAGACGGAAATAGTATGAGAAGCGTCCCCACAATAGAAGCACAACTTATTACGCTTTCAAACTTCTCGACGTTGAGCCCCAGAAACAACCCCATCACACTGCATGGGCTCAGAGGTTTGTTCGAAAGGTATCACCACCTCTCACATATTTCTACGTTCACGTAAACGTCTGTCAATTTGAATGGCTAATGACATAGAGTCGTTGAGACCAGAGGGGACAGGAAATCCCACCATAACATCTTTTACGGTTTCTGCCAGACCTTTCCGAAAAAGAGCCACTAGGGCATCATCGTTCCATTTAGTAAGGACTGCCCACTTTCGAAATTTCTGACAATATAACTCTGCCGCTTCCTGACCTTGGTTCAATGCCAACAAGGTTTTCTCAGCTTGATCAATAACATTAGGTTCATCATACAACAACCCCAGAGCCTGAAAAAACACATCAACATCATTCAAAACAGGATCCCCAGGTGTCAGGGAAAAGGCCCAGTCCTGAGGGTCGCCGCGCAACAGGGAGATGACAATTTTAACCTGCTGCGCCGCGTTCCCTGAGGACTTAGGTTTCAAGGCAAAAAACAACTTCCAATTATTCTTAAAGTTCAAAAATTTAGACCGATCCCCAGAAAATAAATCAGGAAGCGGGATCCTAGGTTCCACAGCAGAGAACTGAGTAAGATAGACAGAAATTCCCCGAACTTCAGCAGCAAGCTGCTCAACAAAATCAGACAACTGCTTAATCTCCATTGAAGAAAAAATCCTCATACGGCCCCCAGAGAAAAAGAAGAAAAAATATATAAAAAATTCTGAAAAGTTTTTTTTTTTTTTTAAATATACTTTACTAATTTGGAGTACCCTAGAATTACAGGTGATTCTGTTGTGATTTGGTAACCGAGGAGGACAGTAGCAAAAATAGGTCAGGCAACCAGAAACTCAGAGAGGTTGGCAACTCGCGGACTGCAGACCCCTAAACTGACAGCACAACTAGAAGTAGCCGTGGGACGTACCTATGGTGCCCTAGACGCCTCGACACAGCTGGACAGCTAACTAAGCCTAAAGAGAGAAAGGGAAAAGCTAACTGCCCCGGAGTAGAGGCCCAAAGAAATAGGTAGCCCCCAACATATACTGACGGTGAGACAAGATGAAATACAAACACAGTCAGAAAATAGAGTAAGCAAATTCTGGGGCCCAAACTGTCTAGATAGAACAGGACAGGAAAAAAGACTGTCTGCAATCCAGCAAAAACTCTAAGAAAAATTCCAACACGTCTGATATGCAAAAATACTGAGGCCACACAATGTCTCCCCCGCTAGATCAGAACTCTGGTGTGAACTGGAAACAAATCGCCGGCAAGGATTTTGGGAAGGTTGCTCACTTATATCTCCCCAGTCAGTATCACCTGATTGCCAATCATCGCCCTCAGCTGGTAGACTTCTGTTAGCCAAAGCAGCTTCATTACTATCCGCAGCCACTGGGGGGAGCACAAACTCAGAAGTCAGATTCAGAGTGTTGACAACACTATAGTTTTATTGCAATGTTGTATAGTCTGACCTAATACTGTTCTGTAATCGCTGAGAAAAATGATTTTCTAACTTACATGTCCCTATGCTAATTAGGGTGATGTCTTCAGAAGTGCAGACACTCTGGGCGTTCATTTCCTCCCTCGCTCCAATTCCAAGCACACTCCGGGAGCTTGAAATCTGTTTGCTGTTTCTTCCTGGTGTGACGCTGCAGCACATAATTTCCGGTTCTGTGCAGTGTGGGGGTGTATTGGGTGTACTGGTCGGCTCCAGAACATGCGCACTGCACATTCTGAACCTGGCCAGTTCACCCAATACTCCCCCACAATGGATAGGACCGGAATTGACGCAAACATGCGTCATACCAGGAAGAAACAGCACACAGATTCACAGATTTCAAACGCCGGGAGTGTGCTTGGAATTGGAGCGAGGGAGGACATGAACGCCCAGAGCTGGGACTGTGTGGGCCCCTAGGTACTCCGAGCCCCAATGCAGCTGTGACCCCTGCGATCTTGGTAGTTACGCCCCTGCTCAGCACTATTTTTAACCCTAAGAATATGGGAATCATAGCTGCAGGAGTATAGGACATATACCTGCCGGAATATTGGATGTGTACTTGCCAGAGTATTGGATGAATACCTGCAGGAGTATTGGATGTATACCTGCAGGAGTATAGGACGAGTACCTGCCGAAGTATTGGAAGTATACCTTCTAAGCTATAGTAAATATAACTGCCAGAATGTTATTTGAATACCTGCAGGATTATAGGATGTGCACCTGCGGGAGTATTGGACGTATATGTGCCGGAGTAAAGGAAGCATACCTGCCGGAGTATTGGAAGCATACCTGCCGGAGTATTGGAAGCATACCTGCCGGAGTATTGGAAGTATACCTGCCGGAGTATTGGAAGTATACCTGCCGGAGTATTGGAAGTATACCTGCCAGAGTATTGGATGCATACTTGCTGGAGTAATGGATGTATACCTGCAGGAGTAGTGAACAGCCGTATGTACAATACTTTCCTGCTGTTTTTACCTCTGTTTTGGAGCACGGCTGTTTTGAGTCCCACCATGGATTATGGAGCTAATAAACCTTTCTTTGCTAAACTAAATCATTGCCTGTGTGAACATGGCTTAATGCCGACCTCAAGCACTACCTGAGTGGTTCCCTACAATGCCCTTATAGATGGTTTAGGAGGGTTGATCCTCCTGACAGATTCCCTTATAAGGAGACTCATAGGGGAACTATTAATATTATAAGGAGACCTAGAGGGGTACTATTATATTATAAAGAGACATTAGTGGGAACGCTCATACATTTGTATTATCGATAGTAATAAATTTTGATTTCCTCCAATCTTTGTAATAGAGACCCCCCATCTTTGTTAGAGGGTGTGGGAGAGCAGCGTGGGTCTGTATGCTTCATATGCCAGAGCTGGATGCAGTCCCAGTCTGTCCCTGTTCCCAAAATAAAGATACATATTTTATCCCTGAAATCTGAATTTATTATTGACACAATTTGTTATAATATTTATTCTGTATAACAAATATAAACAATTTTTAACAACATGAAAATAGCCCAACTGGTGAGAAAAGTAAAGCTCCCTTTTCCCTTTCCTCGATGCCGGCATCTGGTACTGATGCTGAGCCTACATTGTTGCCTCCTTAGAGATACTAGCCAACTTCCTTATAAGGTAAGATGCCCCTTTAGAATCAGAACAAGATTCCATTATGACATCACAATTAACCCTCACTACTTACACAAGTGTTTACACTCCCAGCGCCACTTTGACAACCTGTTGTCATTGCTGTTTGTGATAAGCTGCATAGCTCGTCATATACTTTGTGATTGGATTTACTTGAAATGTCTGAAATTTCTTCAGACAAACTTCAGGGTGTTAGCACTACTCCAGGGGATTCTTACCACCTATGACCCTGACATTGTGCTACCACTACCCGATGGCGTCCTCAGCTTCACTTACCGGCTGGTTATGGAGCTAGTG
Source organism: Oophaga sylvatica (assembly GCA_033576555.1). Taxonomy (NCBI): domain Eukaryota; kingdom Metazoa; phylum Chordata; class Amphibia; order Anura; family Dendrobatidae; genus Oophaga; species Oophaga sylvatica. The sequence continues at coordinate 44,545 of JARQOD010005445.1, forward strand.
AGAGACTGCCTGACCAAATACCAACAAGGTCGAATAAGCCTAGAATACCTTAAGCATTTACAGCAGAACATCTGGACATTGGTGCAACAGGTAAGTAGCAGATAATCTGCACAAATCATATAAATATAATAATAATAATAATGAAATACAAGATTAAGTTTAACCTGAACCAAATACCCAGAATAACCGGGGAAATGAAATACATCCTACAAGCTACATGACAAGGGAAAAGGTGGGATCTAAAGAGTTAATAGAAGTAGGGTGAGAAGGTTGTGGATTGTGGAATGGGGGGAGGAGGAATTGGATGGTTAACACTTTAAGGATCAGGATTATTTTTTGTCTTTCTGCTCTCATTTTTTCATAACTTTCTTTCAAGAGCCATAACTTTGTTATTTTCCCATTGACATAGACGTGTAAGGACTTGTATTAAAGTGACGAGGATCTTCAGCAGACCCCCAGGTGTCACAGTAAGTGGTCCCCTGCGATCACATCATAGAGGGTGGATGAGAGCCAGACAGCGGTGCGCCCATCATATAAATGCTGCTTTCAGACATTGGCTGCATCATTTCAATTTTTAGCAGAAAAACTGCCGTTAACAGAATGCAGCGCCATCCGCGGCTGTTACAGCCAGCTGCCGCTATGTAATATAGCTGTATATTCCGTGTGATTAGGGAGCTCAGCTCCGGAGCCCCCTTCACATGTGAGGACCCCTTCCCAGGATGGGAATAACATGTACATTTGAGGGAAGAAGTTATGGAGGAAAATAAAAGGAAGAAGGTTGGGGATATACCTCTTCTTTGCAGTTTCATGTTCCAGCATCCAACCAGCCCATATATATATATAATATATAAGGAGATTGGGAGGAAAGGAATGAGGATGTAAAAAACGGTACTTGATAAGTAGGGGTCTTGGGGAGATAGGATTGTCTTTTTATCATCACAGTCTGTGTCTGGTGGTTCTGATAAATGTGAGGTCCTTTGGACGGAGGTTACTGCTGGGGGAATAGTGACTTCGGGTACATCCCAATATAACTAGTGGAGTTATGTCCTGTGAAGATAGGGGGTATTATTATGGAATATTAATTCCTTACTCCTTGTGCCAGTGCGGTGCATGTAGGGGCTAATTCTGAATTAGGTGTTGGTTTTCTTCTGGTCTAGCCCTATTAGCTGTACTGTGTATATATGATTGCTGGGTCACCATTGTTGCAGTCACCCCATGTTTGGAGTGTAAGGCTGCTGTGGCCGTTTTCCACATGTCCCAGTCAGCCATGTGTGTTATTTCCATACACTGGGTACCGAGGGAGAACGTGGAGATGTAAAGGTTTTCCGGCGACCGGTTCCCCCCGTCAGCGTTCATGTAGTCTTGATGCTGAAAGCGGGTAACATTTTGGCATAAATATTTGCCCCCCTTTTACTGTAAACGCCATGGAAAAAATGGGGCTATAAAAATGTATAATAAAATAATAAATGCCCTTCCATCTGCAGTTTTTCCCGATGATTTCCTGTCTTGTTTCTTTTCATCTCTATAGGCTGAAGAAAAATCCCGCATGAAGAATTTGGGATTTAAAAACAAAGGCCCCCAAATGTCCTGCTCGTACGGAGTATCCGGCCCATCACCGGGCGTCTGGTAAGGATCCTTTTTTCCCACATCTCATGTCCATGTTGTCTGTCGTCTCCAATTAATAATAAATGCCACAATGGCGCTTAAAAATGCAGCAAGCAGAAAAAAATCGGTAAATCAAGAACCCCAATTGAGGATTGTAAATTGACTAGGCGGTTATTAAACCCTATAATACAGTCAGTGACGGGGTTGCGGAGTAATGGAGAGAAAAGCCATTATGATGACGGGGAGGGAAATATACCTGAGTAAGGTACACCCCAATCCTGGATTTTTTGCTTTCATAGTTTCACCTACCGCCATCGAACTTGGTCCATCCCGATGACTAAGGGACAGCTGTTCCTATCAGCGGATCATCTTTTATTAATAATTGTTTTCACCTGTCCTCATACATTGCCCGGATTCAAAAAAAGTGCTCATAATCTGAAAAAAAGGCAATTTTTTCTCCATTAATCTGCAATCCTGTCATTATTTTGATCATGGTTAATAACCCCCACGAATTTTCACAATACACATTCTTGGGGTTTTTTTCTTCCAGTCGCCCGTCATAGGCAGGGTCAATGGTGTTTTAAAAACGCCCCCGTCCGCTCCAGCAAACAGGATATTTTTTTGGAGCCTTCTCTGCGGCTCCATCACTGTGATGACAGTCCCGTATCACGGTGTGAAGTTTTTATTTCCCCCCCTGCTCACCGATTATCACAAACTTCCCTTTTTGTAAATTTTCGCAGTTTTTATACAGTAAAGATTAAAACTTTATACCGTTTTTACCCGTAGATAGAAAAAAATTTTGGTTCAGAGTCCTCAGGGGTTTTTTATCCTTTTAATGGCTATGAAAAAAAAGGTAACAAAGTGCAAGCTTTCCCGACTATCAGGTCTCTTCATAGGGGAAAAAACAAAATCTGAAGGGAAACACAATTTTACACAACACAGCCAGAAAAATGCAATAGGGTTTAAACAAGTGGTGAAGCAAACTTCTTATGGGGATTTTGAGTGAATTATGGGTGGAGATATTTTGGGGATGAGATGATATTTTGGAATGGGGTGATATTATGGGAGAAGAGATGATATTTTGGGAGATGGAGAGAATTTTGGGGATAGGTGATATTATGGGGAAAAGAGATTTTGGGGATGGTGATATTAGGGGATGGAGATGAATTTAAGGGGGAAAAATTATGGGAGTAGGATGATATTATGGGAGTGGGATGATATTATGGGGGAAAAGTGTTTTGGGAGAAGATTATTTTGGGGAAAAGAATTTAATTTTGGGAGATAGGTGATATTATGGGAGTGGAGTTATTTTTTGGGGGAAAAGAGAAAGAAAATTTGGGGGGGATAGAGATATTTTGGAGTAGGATCAATTTTTGGGGATAGATTAAATTTTGGGGTGGGTGGTTTTGGGGTGGTGTTTTTTGGGTGAGTGTTTATTTGGGGTGAGGTTTATGGGGTGGAGATTATTTTGGGGGTGGTTTTTTGGGGGGGGAAAGAAATTTGGGGATGGTGTTAGGGAGAAGGGATTTGGGGAGGAAGAAGGGGGATGGGGGATTTAAAAGGGGGGTTTGAAATTTTATGGGGGGTAAAGATGAAATTATGGGAGATAAATTTTAAATTAGAAATATTTTTTGGGAAATTAAATATTATTGTGAATATTTAAGTAGAATATTTTTTAAAAAATTTTAGGGGAAAAAAATTTAAAGGATAATTTATTTTTAATGAATTAAAAATTAATAATAAAAAATTTTTAAAAAAAAAATTTTAAAATTATTAAAAATTTTATTATTTTAAAAAAAAAATTTTAATTAA